>PVKA01012102.1:42661-58928 GCA_004027165.1 Ctenomys sociabilis | reverse complement strand
TTGTAGTCCTTTACATTATTCTGTAGTTCCTTTGTCTGTGTCATCCATGTGGATGAGTCACGGCCAATGCTTGACCAGATTGCTCTCTGTGAGAGCCTGAGAGAAAGTTTTCTCTTCATGTGACTCTCCCCAGGCACACTATAGAACTTCAATCTCTTTCCTCTGTGGCTCCACAATCTCCTTGCTCAGAAAATTTGGACCTCACCTGAGTTAGCCCAAATCTCTGATGTTCTGTGGCCCCATATAGCAGCTTCTCATCATTCAAACTATGCATATCTACTTTTCTGGAATGAGGAAGAAATAGGCAAAGAATTCCATCTAGGTAGTGATACAGAGGGGAGGCTGCCCATGGGATGGAGACAGAGGCAATAAAGGTCAGAAGACAGAGGTGGATAGAATGGGTGACCAGGATCCCCAGCTTTCAGCCAGGGCAGGATAAGTGGGAAGTTAGGGATACACCCAGCTGAACTCACCCATCAGACATAAGTGTTCAGTGAGGTTTCTCTGGGCCAATCACTGAAAGGAAGTGCAAGGGATATTGGGAGAAGAGATA
Source organism: Ctenomys sociabilis (assembly GCA_004027165.1). Lineage (NCBI taxonomy): Eukaryota > Metazoa > Chordata > Mammalia > Rodentia > Ctenomyidae > Ctenomys > Ctenomys sociabilis. Next base: position 58,375 of record PVKA01012102.1, on the reverse strand, counting down.
AGATCAGTCTTTGAGCATAAATCAAGGCTCAAGAATTATTGATACTCATTCATTCCCCTAGCAGTGCAAAGGCACCAACAGAAGAGTAGGTCACTGGGAGGTAATATGAGTTTTGCACAGCCTCTCAAAAAGCTAGCGAGTGTCTGAATCTATGCTCAACGACCCATGTTTAAGGCTTGTGCAGAGTGGCTAGGGGGTATTTTTTCCGGCTCTTTACTCTTCAGGTGTTCCCATGACCATCGCCACAGGTGACCTAAAATGTCTCGTTCCTGTAGCACAGGACAACTCCTCTACTGACCTCCCAGGTCTTGCCCCAAATATGGAGCTGCAGCTTCTCTCATTCTGTCCTGATTCCTTCCTTCTCAGTAGGGCCTGAAAGCTGGACTCTTGCTCTTATATGCCTGGGGCATCTGGCCCTTAATGCTGTCCAGGAATTGAGGGTGTGTGGTTCCGAAGAGCTGTGAATCTCACCTGTGCCACACCCAGGATGAGTCCTACCCATACACTGTAGGACACATACCAGGCCCCACTTGAGCTATGTTGATGCCACCTCAGGGCAGCCTTTTTTGCAAAAGTACCTGGTACCTGGAGCCTCAAATGCATGACCCCATTAGTCATGCAGAGCCACCGCTCCTTGCAGTGCTTGTGCAAACCTCTTCTCTTGCTCTCCATCGACTGCCAAGGCCCAGGGCCTCAGTGACCTCTATGTAGGTCTCCGTGGAAACCTCCACCTGGGTTTTCCATCCCAAAGTGGAAAATGACCAGCAATTTCTGCACAGAGTTAATCAGCTTTGCCCTGGCTGGTTTCCAATGACCTGTGTTTGGTTGCCTCACAAACTCCTAAAAAAGAGATAGAGCCAGAGATTACAATCATCTGTGCCCATCACGAAGAAGCCTGTCGCATCTTTCCACGTGTTTTCCTCCCTGAGCTTTGAGGGCATTGCCATCCCTCATGTCAGTCACCCACCAGGAAGTCAGCTGCTGAGGGTTCCTGGGAGCAGGTGTTGTCCCACCTTCTGCAAATACTGAACTAAGCAAAACAGATCACTGTTTTCATGGATTTTCTGTGCTCCAGGGGAGCAGCTGATCAGCATGTATACAATCACATAATTTCAGAGAGCAGTAAGTGGTACACACAAAAATCCCTCAGGTGATGTCATGCTCGACTGTCTATAGGTCTTGAGGTTAAAACGTGAAAATCCCAAAGAGCCAACCAAGGTGAGGCCTGGGATCTGCAAAGGCCCTGGGGTGAGAGAGCCTGTGGAATGGGGGCTCAGAGAGTTCACAAGTACGTGGATGGGATTGAATAAGGAGGCCAGCAGGCAGGTGCTCAGGTCTTTGCAGCTGGAGCTACTGGTTGGGATTTTCCCTTAGCCCCATCACCCATGGAGAACTCACAGAGGGAGCTTCCTGTTGTGCTACACTTGGCTTGGCCTGATACCGCACCTTTCTTTGTCTATAGAGAATTTTTTTCTTCTGGCCTGCCCTCTGCTCCGGGAAGTCTTCTCAGCCTCCCTGGTAGAATCCATTAGCTTCTCACTGAACATCAATGTCTCTGCTGGACAGAGCACCCTGCTGAGAGCTTCTGCATGGCTTTGCAATGGTGGTTCTGAGCCTGGGGGTGCGTTTTACTCTTCTCTATAGGTCTGCAGTCCCTGATGCACAGCCTTGCTCAGGTGTCTGCCTCGAAGCCAGCAGGGTCCCGTTTAGGAATGAGGCCAAAAGAACACCCTGAGGAGACAGAGGTAAGAGCTAAGTTTCCAGCAATCTTTCCAGCCCTTTGGAAGAACCCTGGGTTGAGGACACTCAGAGCAGAGCTCACCAGCTATTTTTGTTTGGGTGAGCTTCTGGGTAAGGAATGAGTCAGACTGAAGAGCAGAGAGAGAAGGCTGGAGGCGGAAGTGGCATCCATGGAGCTCACATCAGTGACACCAGTAACGATCTAGGTACTCAGATGGTGTCCTTCTATAGGGACTAGAACTTGCCCAGATGATTTTTCTGAAGAATACTAAGAAAGGGAGGAAGAAGCACATGCTTGGGAATAAAACATTCCATGGACCTGCAGACATGGGGAAGGGCAAAGAGATGGGTGCATGTATGTCAGTGTCTTTCAACTAGGCAGTTCAATCTCGGGTTATTTTATTTGACAAATAAAACTAAACTGCATATTTATGGACTAATGATGTGAGATATTGCTCTTTTATTCGTATCCACTGCTGTTTAAAGACCAATTGTAAATATTACTGAGACTTTTTTGCGAGTTGATATGACATAAGTGGGTGGCCCAGAATATAATATTGTGGCTCTGTTACTGTTGCTGTTTTCAAGGTCAAGGTTGTGACCTTGCCTCTTTTTAAGCTACTCACCCACAAAATTTCCTCTTAATGTCCACAGAATGGCATCAAGGATCTTCACAGCTATTACTCTTGCCATACTTTGCAATGAGTTTGAGTCTGAGAGCTGGCAGGCGCATTCTGGACCCTCGATCCGACCGTGAGGGATCATGAAGCTGCAGAGTAACCTTCCTCTCAGGGAACTGAGATAGCACTCCACTTCCAAGCCCAGCCATTGCCATGGGCCAATGGGTACCTACCATACCAGTGGGTTAGATGTTAGTGCAAGTGAGTTTAGGGAATACATTTGCAGCCATCACATGTTACCTATCCTGTGGCCAACCTTGCCACAAAAATAGGAGAGAGAAATAAGTGGTCACCTTGTCTCTCAGAGAAGAGAGCTCTAGGCATTAGTATGACAAGTTAAAAGGAGGGCCTTTATTGGTTCCAGCACCATACCCAAAGGACACTGATATGATGGGTGGTGGTAGGCAGGGAACAAATCTGACCCCCAATCCCAGCAGAAGCACAGAAGGTACCAGAGGATGCAGTGTTCTCAGACACCAAAGGTTGCCAAGTATAGGTCCTCGGCAGTGGCTTGGCAGGCCTAGAGAAGAAAAGCAGCCCATGTGCTCAGGGAGTTCTGGTGGAATGAGTGCCACATGGCAAATGTGTGTGTCATGTCTCCAAGGACTGGGGCTATCTCCAGCAAGATGGAGGTGGAGGACCTATCAGGAAAATTCCACACAGAACTTATTTCTGGAATCACCAGGTGAGTGGGACAGTCTTTCTATGGGACATCTTCCGGCTTAGGGATGACCCAGCGCAGCATCACTCAAGTAGAACTTCTCCTGTGCAGAAGCCACATCACAGGTTAAGTGTGGACAAAGTCAATGTGGACAGAGGAATCCATACAGCATGAATCTGCAAGAATCTACATTTTCAGCAGTGCCTGCTATAGGTAAACCCATTCTGTTGCCCATTGAAATAAAGACACACATTACCACCGACTCTTATAACAAGGGCTCTGATTCTGCACGGCTGCTGGGTGGCCCTCCATGACAGTGTGTCTCAAATGCATAGACGGCTGGGTGAAACACTTACTCACTTCTTTTATCATTTTATTATAATTTTATTTGATTTTGAAGAGGAAAACAAAGAGCAAGAACCAAGATCAGAAACAAAGACATAAACAGGTCACATACAACAATACATATGTTACAGATTTTCAAAACAAGGATAACTGATTAATAATGGTTGATATATTTTATCTATTTTTATTGTCAAATATGCTGTTCAGATTAACAGATAGTTATGAAGATTGGACATATGATTGAATGTTACTGTTTGCTTTCAAGAAATCTTAAATTTTTGTTCTTGTCTCACCTTTTTTTCCTTTTATTACCTTTTAAAAATTATTTTAAGGAGAGCAATTGACATGATATTAGGCATGGTACACATTTAGAATATCAAGATGACAGGTATTCAAGCATGATTTTTGTATTACACCTTGCTGTACTCTGTAGTTGCTTAATTTATAGATGTCAGCATACAGAATTAGTCAAGGTGAAAATTCTACACATTAATTGCCATTTTCAAGAAACTGATGAAAATTCTTAGTACAATCTCTTCAGCTATCCTGTTTATATACTTGTATATTTTCCCTGTACATTTTTTCATATCTTTTCTTTCTCTCCTCTTCATTGTTTTTTTTTTCTGTTCATTTTAACTTTCCATTTTTATTTTTTTAATTTTTGTTTTATTGAAGTACAAATATCAATGAGACAGTTTTAACATACCTTGACCAGATGGATTTGATAAATTAATACATTGCAAACTGTTTTCATAATGTTTTGGTCCTCTTCATTGTTTAATCCTTAAGTTCTTCTTCTTCATTTTTTTGCAGAACAAGCGATTGAACTCAGGCCCTTGCACTTGCCAGGGAAGTGCTCATTGTACTGAGCCATCTCCCCAGCCCTCTATCCTTAAGTTCTGTTACTTTCCATTTTACTGTGTCTCTTATACCTTTCATTTTTAATTTGTTCTTTCAGGTTCTTACAGTAGGGGGACAATAGAATATTTACACATGTGGGTCTGATTTATTTCACTTATGAATATAGCCTCTAGTTGCAACCACTTACCTATGAAGGCTTCAAGTTTGTCTTTCTTTATAGCTGAATAATATGCCATTGTATAAAAATACCACATCTGTTTTCATCTGTTCCTGATAGGCATTTTGGTTGTTTCCAAGATTTGGCTATCACAAATTGTGCTGCTATAAACACGTGCACATATATCGCTATGGTAGGATGTTTTCAGTTCATTTGGAAAAATATCAAGAAATGGAATAGCTGGATTGAATGGAATTTTCAGTCCTAGTTTTTTGAGTCTTCACACTGACTTCTACAGTGGTTGTACCAGTCTACATTATCTTCAGCAGTGGAGAAGCATTCCTTTCCCTCTGTAGCCTCTCCAGCACTTGTTATTAGTTGATTTCTTTACAATCCCAGACTTGACATTATACTACAAAACCACTGTGATAAACTCAGCATGGTACTGGTAAAAAGAGATCTGAGGATTACTTCTTTTATTTATGAGAACTTTATTTTCATTCTATAAAAGCCAGATATAGTGTTGTACTGCTGTAATCTCAGTCCTTTATGAAGTGAAGACAGAAGGGTTACAAGTTCGAGCCCAGCGTGTGCAACTTAGTGACCTAAGTAAGATATGATCCCCCCCAAAAAAATTATATATATAAACCTGGGGATGTAGCTTAATGGAGAGGTCCCGAGTTCAATCCTCAGAACTGAAAAAAAAAAGTCATTAGAGTATGTTCTGAGTTGGAATGCGTGTGGCTGTTTAGTGTTTCCTTCCTAGGATGGTGGCCTCTTTTGCTCTCCAGTCTGGGCTTCATGTCCTCAGGCAGAGTCCAGATGGATGCACATGAATCGGTAGTAACCTTGGAAAGTGAGCAGGGAGGCAGGCGTATATTTCCTGGGACTATGGGATTTCCACATGTAGGCTGGAGGCCATGCCCTGACTGTCTCTGGGTGGGAGAGGCTGGAGGCGAAGATGTGGGTTTTGTTTGGTTGAATAGACCATGTGTCCACAGGGAGGCATCCCAGTGGGATGGGGTGGATGGGTTGGATGGTCTTCTGGGCTCCTGATGTTGGAGGACACAGTCTTGCCTCTATACAATGTGACCTGTACTTCATGAACTTGAATATTGCTCAGCCACAGCAAAACACATTTACACCTGATCTTTCATGGATCTGGTAATTTTAAAGCAGAAATACTGGCAACACTATATTCTGTCAGTATACAACATCACTGAGACACAGTAGATGAGGTCTGAACTTCTTCTCTGAAGGTCAGTTCTTTTGTACCCAGGACCTTGAGTTCCAATTAACATTCATATTGCAAGGGTTAGACTTCACCAGGGAGACTGAAGGCCAAGACAGTGAAGCCGAAAGACTTAGGGGAACCCTGCAGCCCCTTCTTGCACATTCTCCCAAATTCAGTGGGCCATTCACTGGGTTTAGGATTTTGCTTGGGTTCTATTCAGTAGGTTCATTTTTTCTGATCCTTTTATATTCTTGGAATGATGAGGATAAAATAATTTAGATTGCAAGGTCACCATCTCTCTCTGAAATGCCAGGATCCAAACATAGATATGCTGTGACTCAGTTGCTGAAGCTTTTTTTCTTATTTTGTGCCTATAAGATACTTGTGTCTACATATGCTGTATTTTATCACCCAAACATGCATCACATTCATGTATCTGGCACAGGGTCTCACTTTTCAGCTCAGACTCATAGTGATCCTTCTATCTCAGCGACTCTGGCGCTGGGATTCTGGGCATGCACCACTACATCCAGTCTCAGTGGCTGGCTCCACACCAGAGGCTAGAGTGGTATATGGTAACGGTGACCTAACTCGGATCCCTGTGCCTGCCAGAAGCTTAGACTGCTGAGCTATCTCTCCAGCCCCACATGCATTATATTTTTAAACAAGAAGTTAATGTTTATGAAACTCAACTGGTTGTATTTTTTTCCCATCACAGTGAAACGGCAAGCAGAAACAGTGAAACAACACCAGGATTTGGAGGGCAGATTTACTTACGTTCACAGGCACTGATTTGGATGATTCCCAAAATATCAGTCCCCACTGTAATAGTCTAGGGCTTATATGGGAGAAACAAGCAGGAAGTACAGGGGCATATTGGTTTATATAGTGTGCATCATAGTGACTAGCCATTACGAAGAGAGAGAAGCAATTGGAACGAGAACGATTAACTGGACAACTAAGAAACTGAAATCTACTGGATAACGGGGTCTTTTGCTGTTACAGCAACACTGTCTCTACTGGAAACTCCAGAGGCACAAGGTGTGTTAAAAATGATTGTGTTATTAATCAATTATTATTTTCCTGGTTAAGATGGGTTTCCTACTTGATAGGCTTGGGAGCACTCCAAACTTCTGGGTGGGCCATTGAGGCATGAACTTAGAGTCCATGTGTGCTTTTGACTCTCTTCTCTCTAGTCCTGTTCTCCTGCTCTGTCTTCCAACCAGCCCAGAGTGAGCAGCTTTCTTCTGCCATGTCATTCTAGCATGATGTTTCTCCCTGGTAGCTCAGTGATCTTGGGCCAAGCTCTCTGGAACCATGAGCCGAATTAATCTCCCTCCTTTGAGTTTATTTGTGTTAGCTATTTGTTACAGCAACACAGAGCTTACTATTATAGCCCATATTTTTAATTCCATATTGTGGAATAGAGTGTGACAATTTAAAATACATATAAATCTATTTTCTGACTAAATCAGGTAGTTAGAATCTCTATTTTCTTAAACTTCTAAACAAATTTTTCTTTTCTTTTTTTTAAAATTATGTATTTATTACAGGATCTCACTATGCAACTCAGACTTACAGTGATCTTCCTGTTTCAGCCTCCCCAGTGCTAGGATTACAGGTGTGCACCACCATGCCTGGTCTTGGGGGCTGGCTCAGTGCACTGGGGGTGAGGTCAGCACAGCATGTGGTACCGGGGATCAAACCTGGGTCCTTGCACTTGCCTAGGTAGACGCTTAGACTGCCGAGCTATATCTGCAGACTTAAAACAACTTTTTCATGAAGGCTTGTGTGTTAAAAACTTGAAGAATGCATAGTCTGGACTGAGAATTTAGCCTGTTTAGGTATCTATAAGGAGCACATGGAACTAAAATATTATTAAAAAGTGGAAAAAGGAATGTGAGTCAGCATCATGCTTTCCCCATAAATTAGTCACAACCTCCCTTCATGGGATGTGTAAAAGTACGAAACATCAACTCTAGGTGAGCGTTTGGTTTGAGTCAAAGAAGTTTTGCTGTGTCTGTCATGATGTTGGAAGAGGAAAGGATAATTCTGACATGACTGGCTGGGATGGTCTATGGGACAGGGGAGGGGCTGGCTTTTGTGTTGCATATCTCCCATGAAATCTTACCCTTTAGTGTCCTTGGGAGTTTCATCTTTTAAAAATGATGGTCATTTTCTTGGTGCCAAGATACTGTTTTTGTGCTAGAGCACTTGTCAGAAATTGTGACATAAGACAGAAACTTACACTACTTGCCGTGAACAAAAAGGAATGTGTCTTGTTAGCAACACAGGCAAGATACATGTCCCAGGCTGGCGGCTTTTATTGCTCTTGCACAGGAGAGGAAAATATCATCCAGCTTAATGATGCTGTATCCTTGAAGAAATAGGCAGGGTTTAACCCAAAGCACCAGAACTATGTGCTTCTGATGGTCTGCTCCTGCTAATTTCCAGATGTGGATAGTTAGGGATCATCCTTGCAATCTTGGGGTGAATTCTGGACAGCACAGCACCTTCCCTGTAGGAGGAATCAACATCCTGTAGGATTTATCTTAGTCATGGGAAACTTGTCAAGTATTATATCCAGAGCCCAGAGTTTTCCAAACCACAGGCATATCTCTAGTATGGACCAAATGAGATCACAAGTTCGAGCCCAGACTGGGCAACTTAGCAGCAACTTAGAAGACTCTGTCTCAAAATAAATTTTAAAACATGGGGCTGGGGAATGTAGTTCAGTGTAAAGGACCTGGCATAAAGCCCAGTACCGGAATGTAAAAACAAAAAGGCAAGCCACTTCCAAAGCCAGGTCTGGACCACTCAGTCCTTTACTCTTGCCACTTAGTCCTTAACTCTTGGTGTAACTGAATCTTGTGCACAGAGATGCAAGGGCTATTTGTGTCAGTCAGATTTTTTCATAAATGTGCTAGACTGAAATGATAGGGATTTTATTTCACTATTTCTCCATAGACAATTGAGGAGTATTTCTCTCAAAAGCTTGTTTGGAGCTTACTGCAGCACAGTGGGTTTGACCATCATGAAAACAGATAAATGAAAGTTCCATGAAAACTATTTTAGAAGACAACTGTTGATAATAAATAAAAGTGTCATCAAAGACTTAAAACATTCGATCCTCTTTGTCTTGGGTTGTCTTGCCCCTTTGGGGCAAGCTGAACCCTGTCCCTCATGGTTAGTAGATAGTACTTGTTTGGATGTGGGAGTAAGGGGTCTTCATCAGCTTAATCCATCTTTATCTGTAGATCTCAGCTATGTCCTGTCATCCTCACGGAGAACAGAAACAGTGACTCCCCACAGAAGGAGGAGATGCAACAGTGAAGGACAAATTTAAGACATTTCTAAAACATCCTTAACTTCTTCCAGGAACAAAGTTTTAAATAAGGAAAGTGCCTCAGCTATTTCAAGGTCTTGGATTCATTCCCTTTGTGGCACTGGTGAGCAGCTGTGCAGATCTCTCCTCCAGAAATGGAGGGAGACTGATTTAGCAAGTTTGCAAAGAGCCCACTTGGGATACACCTTCCATCCTGCTTTAAAGGAAAGCTCCTCTTCTTGTACAGAAGAGAGAGAGAAGGATCTAAGTATTGGATATGTTAATCTCACTGTATTTCATGATGTTTTACTGAATGAATAACCAGTGTGATGATCATGTAAGAGACAGACCAAAGTATGCGAACCCAAATTTTTGCCACCTTCACAAAACCTTTCACATGTTCTCATCATTCCCTATTAATCCATCCAGGATGACCACACAATTAATTACTTGCATAGGGGACAGTCTCTTGGAGTCACTGAGGGCCTTCTTAAATGCAGGACAGACTCCTATTTTTGTATCTCTGTCCAAAAGATGTGGGGCTTGGTAATACAAGGTGTTCCATAAATGCTGATTTGGTATTGAATTTACATGGACTTGGTCTCTCTTCTACCACTTCATAAGAAGAATATTTGAAGGTCTGTTAAGAAATGTCGTGACAGTCAAGTTTTGAAACCATGATGTATGGCATTCATAAGAACCCTGGTGTTTTCTCACGGGTTCAGAACACTCTTGCCACAGTGATTGCATGGCCATGTGAGATGTAGTCTGGATTTTGATGTCAATGACTGTCTGCTGTGGGAAGTCTCCCCTCTGTCTCACAGGTTGGACGCGTGCCTAAAGTACACACAGAGCTAGAGGTGGACCACAATGGGGGCATCAGTGGGAAAAAGACTGGGAAGAAGGACTCTTATCAACCACCATTATTCTTTCTCTGGGGTCTTCAGGACAGGTCAGAAAATGTGGTTGAGGTAGTTTGAAAAAAATGGCTGAGGGTGGAGAGGCTTGCATCTGTTCCCAAGGGGAAAAGGGAGGTACTTCATTGTGGAAAGACACACACATGCTATAGTAGAGGGTGACACAAGGTCAATGGAAGAACAATGATGGGAAGAACCTGCTTGATTACTGAGTTCCATAATTACAACCCCAGACTCTTAAGACAAGGGCAACCAAGGCTATGGATGTCTCTACTTCAGTCAATTCAACAAAGCAGTGGAAAGCTTCAAAGTAAAATCATTCCTATAAAAATTTAAGAAGCTCTACAAACTCTGGGTTGATCTGGAAGCTGTATGTGAAGTCACAACAAAACAAATCTCTGCCACCAACCAGATTACTAGTTTTTGATATGTGTGTGTTTGGAGTTAGGGCAGTTTTGTTCCAAAAGATAAAGCTTCAAGTAACTGAGTCTCTCTGGAAAAAGGGATACTCAGCTGCATCAGGAGGGGTCAGACAGGAAAGAGCTGCTGAGTGGAACAGCCTTGAACAAAGTACTGTGCTGATCTATGGGTTCAAGTCGGCCTGCACATCCTTGTCTGGGGTCCTCTCCACTACTGCCTTCTCAGTGACAGATTATGTCATCGTGTGTGCACCCATTTAAGACAGAACATCAGGAGTGTCTGGGACCATCATGCAGTGTCACATTGCAGGAGAACCTTAGCTGAAGAACAAAGTAAACAACACTAAAACCATCAGATAATAACAGTGATATTAGCAGAAGAACGCCCAGTTTCAGGAGTGGATTCCCAGAGGACTGTGTCTGCCATGTCATCCACAGCACGGTACCATCTCAATTGTTCCCTTTTTTATTCTAGAGACAGGGAAAAAAAAAATCATGAACTGCCTGTCCCCTGATAACACAAATGCACCTGTAAATAAATATGTCAATGTCTACACACAATGCATATTTATGCAGAATCCATACTCTTGGCGATTCTTTAGTACCAAGAAAATGTCCTTCTGAGTCTTTTTAAGGAATGATGTTGTTAATTCAGTCTTGGGGTTTGGGGTAAACTTGGACTATCTGTGAATCAAAAGGTGAAGCTAATTAAGTGGCATTCATTGGGGATTTGGAAATAAAGAGACTTCTTGTGGGAAAGTAATTATATCTTCATTGACCCTTACATGGTCCCCCACCCCCAGAGGTGGGGGCTCTCTGCTGCACTGTGTGACATCTCCTTTTGGGATGAGCTGCCTGTCACCTTACAAAGGCCCCCCTCTCCATGGATTCGTTTTTCTAATCAGTTCACATGATTGAGCTTCCACCAAGTGATGCTTTACTTAATTCCTTTCCGCCTGTAGGGTGTGAGGTTTGGAGGGTCTCTCGTCAAACTTTGGAGGGCTCTGTCAGTTTGAAAAGAACATGACCTTTAAATTGTATCAGTATGTTTGCTGGTGCATAAGGGAAAGGAAAAGGTTCATCCTGATGGAAAACCACTCAAAGACTAAAGAGTAATTCAGAGGGAACCATCCTAGGAAGGTAATTTGTTTATACATAATGTGCTGGGGGTGGGGAATGAGGACTCTTACTTACTGGAGAAGAAAGGCTTGGGAGTTCATGTCCGAGGACACTTAGTCTGTGTTAGGGTATTTTTTCCCTTACTCCTCTTCTTTGAGCCAAAGAGCTTGCCACTCTCTTATTGGAATAGGTAAACCAGCACACCGCTGTTCCTGTAATTGAGGAAGATTTTAAGCAAGAATGTAATTCTGTGGACCAGTTGGCTCTGAGTTGAATTTTCAACTCCAGAAGAATTAGCAGGGGCTTTTCTGAATTGTGTAACCAAATTAGGAAGGGGAAGATTGGTTTTGAAAAAATTTTACTAAAAACTGCTTTTTGGCTGAGATCAGGGCATAGATTCTGATTTTATTTAGAAAGTTTTGTTAGAAGAAAAAGAATTCAAGAGTTCCATCTGTTTTACACACAACCCACCCACCTCCACATTTGTGGACCATGTATAGTTTTCATTGTGTTTATTTGTATACTTTCCAAAAAGTCACATGACTTTGAATTTAGGAAAACTTTCAACTACGACCTTTCACGTCAAGGTTTGTTGCAATCTCCCCTCTTTTTTCTCTAATGCAAATATTTTGATTTATAATGCAGGGAAAAAAAAATAGAGGTTAGTATAATAGATATTTCCTGGTTGCAGGAGGTGACCAAAAATAAGAGTGTCAGCTTGGAGCCGACATAGAGTTGTTTTATTTTTATTTGTGACATCTTTATCTTTCAGAATCAAGAAAGCTGCCCACATTGTCATGCCTCAGTGCTGAGGAAAGAGAGATGACTAATTCCATGGAACAGAGGGAGTGTTTCTGAGATAGAAGGCCACCCTGTCTCCCTGTCTTAGTCTGCTGTGCCATAGGGCTGCAGTAGAGCCCTTTGCTTGCTCTAGGATGGTTACGTTATTTCTGGAGATGAACAATTTAGGAGGGGAAAGAAAAACAGGTGGCTTTCTCTGAAGGAACACATATTAAGGAGCAGAATTCATGGTGGTCTCTTACTGATAGAAGCATATTGTGATTAGACAACGTATTTGCCCTTTGCCTCAGAAAAGAGCAATGGGCAGGTTCCTGATGCTGGGTCCCGTTTATCCTCATGTAGTGAAGCGTAATCATTTGTCAGCTTAGGTGAAGCCCCTGCACCCGACTGCGAGCAACGGGCCTGTGAAGTATCGACTGAGTCTGGGTTCCTAATGCAAAATGCAAAATGGGAATTGAAACGTACTTGATGGAATTAAAACATTAGTATTGGCTTTCAGCTCTTGGTTCTCTAGCTCCTGTAATAAATACAGGGAATTTTAGAAACAAAAGCCAACAAACCAATAGCAAGCAGCCAGGACCCTCTGTGAGGTGGAGGAGATGCAGACCTCGCTGCAAGATCTGCGAATTGATTTTTCCCAGTGTGGACTCCAACTGTTTCATCTCTAACTTTGACATACACTTTTCATTTATTTTAAGTAAAATGCTTTTGTATTTTCTATGAGCATGAGAAGACACCACGACATCTTAAATAAATGGAACAATGCTGATTACCACATAAAGCCATATATGGGGAATCTAAGAAAAGGGCCATAAAAATCCTAATAGGTACCTCCTCATTCTCTTATTGGTGTTTGTAAGCACACATCCAGGCTGTGCTTTCTGCACTCTGGAGCTCACCCAGGGTCTCTGGCCTCTGCTAAAGACATCCATTGGGTACGTAAAGAAACAGTTTTTTATTGCACATGGGTTTGCAAATGGTCTATTGGAATCAAATAAATTTAATATTCATCACTGTGCCAGGAACCCAGCTGAGTGGTTGTGCCTCTCAGAATGTCCAAACTTGAGACTTTGAGTAGAATGGGATGATTCATATCCCAGAAGTAGTCCAGTGACAGTGACATTTTTTTTTTTTTTGTCCTGGGCCCACACTGAGCCACCCCTACTCCAGACCTTTTTTATTCCAATACATGGTTTTGCTGATTTATTAAATTGCCTAGACTGTGCTTGAACTTGTGATCACCCTGTCTCAGACAGCCGCTGGGATTATAGGCATCAGGCACCATGCCCAGCTCCAGGTACAGTGCTTTAATGTTATACCTTTAAGGTCTCAGGTACCAAGAGATTTTTGTCTGGGTGACTATTGTGATATTCATCAAGGCCTTCTTGGGCCAGAGAAACAAAATGACACCGAAGAGCCATGTCTGGGTCCTGGATATATCTACTCATTTATGCTAATGTGTTTCTAGCTACAGCAATTGGAAGCAAAGACAGTCATGGCGACACTTTCTCTGGCCAATGTTGTGATGTCGCCTGTACTCCTCCGTCTCAGAACTTGACGTTTCAGGTACTCTTGCTTAGTCCCAATAGATCTGAGGAATTCAAGAGGGTAAATGGGGTGCAGGGAGGCTAGAGTACAGCAGGAAATTTCATCTGGCCCCAGTAGTCATTTTATAGGAAGCTCTAAAAGGAGCCCACTACTTGCCACCTTCTGTGTGTCTCAGGCTGGCCCACGGGAGACTGCAGTGGAATTGGTGGACCTGCGGTGACTTATCCAGTTGTAAAGCAAAAATGTCTGGCTCTTTCATGTCATGGTTTGTTTGTTGGTAAAATTTCCCTCTAAGGAGCCCCAGGATTAGGCAGCTGCTTTGCTTTTATTCTTTCAACCACCAAGATTATCTTGTCCTGGAGTCCTTAGTTTCTAGGGTTGCGTCTGACCACCTGGCCCTTCCAACCCAGAGTTCATCTCAAGGGATACTGAGAAGCCCACAGGGCTGGGAGGCCCTGGAGCTCACCCTGCAGAGTTGTCGCCTAGTGATGCCAATCTGAGGAGCTTAGGGTAATTTCTGGCAACTTCCCCAAGGAGCAGGACTGGCAGGTCCCTGTGGCTGGCACATGAGCCGGGGGCTAACGGGCGAGTCGGGCGGCTTTTGGAGCAGGGGAGGTTGTGGTGGAGTCTGAAATATCCCTCAGGTCCTGCCGGGCGAGGTAAATCTGTGACTCTCCAGACACAGTTTGAGTGAATTGCTTTCAGCTTTCACAAAATGCTAATGTTGATATTGTTTACGTCTGGTTGCATTGTTCTTCCCTTTAAAATTACAGCTTTAGTATATTAAGCTAATTTCATAATACTGTATTAACTTAATATTCCATAAATCACACATGTCAGATCGCATTGTTACGGATGCACAAAACCCAAATTTACTACCCAAGCACTCCAAACACATGTATTCATAATTTGCTCCAGCGAGCCCTGTGCCACCATATAGGGTTAAGGAATTACACATTCCAGAGCCAGGCAGGGATCATGCCACGCTCTCCTTCTTGCTGCAATTGTTCTCCATACAAATTGAAACAATATATTTCCAGCCATTTTCATAGTTGTAATTACTAGCAAAAATCGTAATACTGCGAACATATTTTAAACACCTGCACTTTGGGTTCAATTCATTTCTTTAAAAAGCTGTTTCCATCTGAATAAGGTTGAGAAAGCTCACCAGCAGTAGCAATCACAGTAGGTATGCTTTTCCTGGGGGGAAGACTGTAACTTTTGACTTGGTAGGAAGGAGTGAAGAAAGTGGCATAAGGGAGTTGGCTTGTTTTTGCTCTCTGTTTCTGCACCTCTCTCTCTCTTTCTGTCGCCTGCCTTTCTTTTTCTCTGTCGTCCTTTACAAAAGGGACTGAACTGCAGCAGGACTGCATGTTCCACATTCCCTAGTCCTCTGGCAAGGTGCAGAGTTCTGTACTTAAAGCCTGGCTTGCTGGTTTCAGGGAACAAAGGGGTGCGCTCTGTGGGGGAAACGCTGGTAGACTGGGGCAGTTGAGAAGCCTCTGTAGGTTTTTAAGCACACACTGTCTAATCGGGCTCTGACAAGTCCATTGTAAATCAAAGGTCTGGTAAGTGGGGATGCCAGAAATGTTTGATCTCCTTCCAAGCCTTGAAACAACTTGCTTATTTTTTCTGCAGTTTGGCTCCTCACTAAAATAAAACATTGCGAGATGAATGTTCTGACGGGTCATTGTGTGTCAAGCTGTCACTCTGTAATGGTTACATATTTCAGCTGGATTGAGGTGGTGCCGGTTGGGGGAGGTCTGGGAGAAAGAGAGAGGGAGAGAGGGAGGGTAAGGAAGGAGACAAAGAGTAACAAGATTTCTGCTTTCTCCTTGTGGCTGATCTTCATTTAAACCAAACACTTGTCATGTTCAGGGGAAGTTTTATAAATTTTTAATGATATT
>PVKA01012102.1:22661-40161 GCA_004027165.1 Ctenomys sociabilis | reverse complement strand
TTCCCTGGGCTGTCCTGTCGGGCGGTGACACAGTGCTAACGCCACAGCGCTGGAGGCCACGGTGAGCATTGCTCACTCGCAGCAGGCGGATGAAAAGGCAGTGCAGATGTAATTTGTTTTCAATGGCTGTTTCAAAAGAATAATTGTGGTGACATTGTGGGATCAATATTATAGATTTTTGTTTTCAAGTACACTGTATGTGTGGTGCTAAGGGGAGGCAGGAAATACAACACTGCAGCCTGAATACAATAAAAATGGATTGAGGTCTGTGGGTATTTGTCGGCTGCTAGCCATCACGGGTTTGGAACATCATTGGTGGGATTACTGGGTTTGTCCTTTGGGTGGGTACTTTATGGGGAATGTGTGCACTTTTCCTGTAGTTTTCTTTCTTTGCTTCTTTAGGGACCTGTTCCTTAAATCTGTGTAAAGTAAGTGGAGATGTGGTTCCGTCAACCAGAACCGAGGCTTTGCTTGCTAACAAGTGGAGGTGGCCAGGGGCGGCGCGCTGTGTGCACTGGACACGCACTGTGAAGATCTATGCAGGGGCTGGAGATTTTCACGAGAAAGAGATCACTCTTAATTCAGATCTGGGATAGGATGATGCAGGCAGCTGTGTATTCCTCCAGCTTTTCATGTGAAGCTTCTAAAAGATAAGTTTCCCCTAAGGGTTCATGCATCTCAGAGGGTGGATGCGGGGACATTTGTGGTTGTGGGAGAGTCCCCACCTTTTCTAAGAGTGCCTTAGGCTGCAGCCTCAGCCTTGGGGAGGACAGTGTACTCTTCAGGGAAGCACTTTGCTCTAGAAGCTTGTTAAGCATACAGATGGTTGCTTTAAAATCCCATGGAGGGGTTAGTGAGGTAGCTCAGTGGTCTAAAGCACCTGCTTAGGCAAGCTCAGGCAGGTGCAGGGGATCAAGGTTCGATCCCTGGCACCACAGATCACACCAGCCTTGCCACCCTGGGTGGTGGGCTGAGCTGGCCAAAAAAAAAAAGAAAAAATCTACTATGGATCTCAGATACAGTGATCAGTGTCTCCCAGTTTAAGGCATATTTCCTGGCCTGTGGCAACTAGACAAAAATGTAGAACCTAGGATGAAAATTATATGAACAAATAATTGGTAATAAAGCTGAACAAATGTAATGAGAAGTGAAAGGGAGCCTGGTGCTTGCTTTCCCTCTCTGTCTTTTGTAATTAGACCTTGAAAGACATGGAAATCCTGGCAAGATACCTGTCTAGTTGCTGGCTTGCAATCATAAGTGAAAATGACTCACTTGGTGGTGGTTCAGAGCATTGTCATGTAGACAGCAGGGTTTAGAAGGACATCCAGAAAGTGAAAGCTGGGCTATCTGGCCCAGTTGACCCATCTGCCAGATGAGGAAACTGAAGCACAATTATTCCTAGGGTCTTTTCTGGTTTTCTTATCTGTCTGAAGAGACTGTATTTGACTTTGAACTAGTGCCTTACCAAACCTCATGAACTTGGCTGTGGTTTGGGTATAAGTTAGCCATCTGTGTTCTTGAGTTCTGTGCCTTTGGATGTGACCATTTATAGACAGAAAATATTCAAAAAATATTACTTTCAGATGTGTCGATATCCTCATAAACCTAGTACTCTGGGAGGCTGAGGCAGGAGGATTGGAAGATCCAGGGCAGCCCAGGCAAATTCATGAGATTCTGTCTTCAAATAACAAAATACAAAATGGCTGGTGATATAGTTCAGAGCAAAGGCTGCGAATTCACTTCTCAGTATGAGGAAAAGAAAGTCACACCTGTATTAGTTCTAAGCATGTACAGGGTTTTTCTCCTTTTCATTGTTTCCTAAACCAGCAGTGGTGTACCCATGGTACACCTGCTGCAGAGGGCTGTTTGTACCATCCAAAGCTCTATAAAGCTCACCATCACTGCCCTAAACCATTCCATAACTATTTATATAGCACGCATATTTTCTTGGGTATTAGAAGTAAGAGATTATGGAAAGTATGAGTGGGTATTATACAAAGGTTTTATACAAAGCCTGTATCATTTTTCATAAAAGGCTTGCACATCCTTAGATTTTGGTGCGTGTGAGGTTGCTTGAGCCAATTCCCCTGAGGGTTCATTGCATTTTGTACGGAAATCACCATCTTTTTTGATTGCCTGCTTTTCCTTTTTAATCAAAGACCCATGTGAAACGAGTAGAGTTCCACAGATATCTAGTTTTGTATTTTTTGAGAAATCAGAATATGTAGCTACCCAGCCCTCCTCGTGTGTGGCAGGTGGGGAGTCCCCACACCTCCTCCAGTGATCTGCTCCCTCACAGGTTCATGCTCAGCCCTGTAAGCATTTGACCTTAGTGGCCTTGCTTTTTAGTGTACTGCAGCATTGATGGTGCCGGACTGTTTTTCTCTTCTGAGACCTATTTATCTGATTTTTCATTTTTGTTAATTTAGCAGAATGGTGAGTGCCTGGGGTTCATGTCCTAGAGTTAGGCTTTTTGTAATCCTACTGACCACAGAGCATGGTTAGTAAATACGAGCTGATCAGAGCCTTGTGCTTTCTCTGTGTGTGCACTTGTGTGATAACTAGGAGACGTAAACTTGAGAGCATCTACACATTGAGGCATGGCCTGGTGCTCATTTATACTTCCTCAGGATTTAATTCAACAAACACTCTCTAAACTCCCTGCTGGAGATGCAGATGAGAACAAATGCCTTCTCTCAAGGAAAAGACAGATTATTTACATACAATAGAAGCTCAGATGCTGCTTACTGAGTTCCTATAGGGGTACTAGGCTTAGTCACTGCTTCTATGTCATGGAACAAAAAAATCTTCATAAAAGACAGGGAGCAGTGATAGCTTCAAGTATGTGTGGCAATGGGCTTGAATCTAGAATTAGCATCGTATTCACCAATTTAATAGGTATTTATTGTCAACTGGGACTTAGGCATTGTACCAGGAACTGGAAGCTATAATAGTGAGGAAAATAGACATCACCTAAACTGTGACATAAATACATACTTCAAACTAATAAGGACTCTGAGGAGAGGGTGTTCAATGCTACATTCCCGTAACTGGATTCTGTTCAAGTCTGGGTAAGAACAAAGTGTTCTGTGAAGAAAATATTTGGCCTGAAGGTTGAAAGATAAATAGGGAGCACAAGAACTTCCTATGCAGAGAAATGGACTCACAAAATGATCTGACTCAAGAAAAAGCATGCTATCCCAGGGAGCTCAATGAAGGCCACTGTGGCTGTAACAGAAATGCACAAGGGAGAAATGTCGGAAGAGGAGCTTTGCAGGTGGGTGCTAGACCAAGATAGGCCTCGTGGTCCAGGTTAAGACCTTTGATCTGTATTCTCAGACCAACAAGAACTGAGAATTACTACGTGCACACATGGTGACACAGACAGGTCTGTCTTGTGGCCTAAGTTGACCTTCCCAGGAATCAGATTTGAAGCCTCAGAAATTTGCATGGAGAATGTCTGGTGGCCCTCAGGAAGTTGGGGTGAATTTTTCCCTTGTTTTAGTGCTTCAAGTCCTCTAGGGCTGTTGAGTAGCAGCCAATATTCACATAGTAAGCTGAGAATCAAGCGTAGCCTTTTCCCTTCCCTATCAATTGGCCATGAATGTCCCCATAGGTTTTATATAATAGAATAGAATTATTGCAAAAACAATGGATGATCAACTTATGATTACTTGTAAGCTAGATCTACCAGTTTATGCAGCTTACTTGTGCCTGTTACCCAGTCCTGCAGGTCAGATGAAATCCTTCAATTTCAAAACTTCTAGATAACATAGGGGTCTACCTGGCCTAAAGCTCTGACAGAACTTGCTTGAACACAGGGTAAACTGACCTTCCTCAGCAAGCACTGTGTGTATACTAGGATTGAGGACTATACCATGTATTGTTCTTACACTGTTTACTCTTATGCAGTGCATTCTTCCTCAGAGCATAAATCTCACATGCTCTTTTCCTTCCCTGAATATACTCCATGCCTGCTAGATCATAAGGGATTGTCTAAATCCTGACCTATTGCAAAGCACTCTCCCAATCTGTGTCCCTTTCAAATCAGGAAGACGTTCTTGTCACTCAGTAAATGAATTGGAACAATATTCTGAAATGAAGAATAGCTGCTTTCGGAACCCATGGGGACCTACCCAACCGAGTGCTTTCATTTTATTTGTCAGAAATGTGAGATGCTATAATTTGTACTTTCCTTTGGGTGAGATGCCCTGGCATGTCTTTGATCACTGGACCTTTAAAAACATTGTTGACTTAATGGGGTTCTGAGTTTTCTTTGAGTTTATCTCCCATGCTCTGGAGTACATACATCTTACCCAGGTGGCCCATTGTCGTTCTTCAAGATTTGTCTCATTTTCTTTTTTAGGGATCAAACTTGCAAAAGCCATGGGATATCATGGGACCACCACCAGTCCTCCTGACACATATTTATAACGTTCGATGGGTATAGGAGCAATTTCAGACACTTCCTCTTGCCCTTTCTGTAGTCTGATGATTCTTACCCTAAGGTTCAAAGAGTGAATTTGGAGAGTGACCAAGTTCTAAAATATCAGTTTCAGTGATGCATTTCGGGTAACTGAAGATCACTAGCAAGTGGATCTCTCCGAACGGGATCTGAGCCAAGATTCCAGTTTTACTCTTGGTTCCCATGTTTGAACACATGAGTCACACTTTTCTAGGAAGCACAGCAGGATAAGGACTGGGAAGGAGTTGTACATGTTGAGGAGAAGGGTCTGAGGCTTATTTGGGTCTCAGCTTCAGAACGTTACAGAAGGTTAGGTGGAATATTCCCATAAAGATGGCATTAAGCGCATTATAGTTATACATTATATGGGTGTCTTACTTACTGTTTACTCGTTGCTGGGACAAATACCTGACACTCAGAATGAAGGAAGGAAAGGTTTATTTAGCTCACAGTTACTGGAGAGTTCAGTCCATATTCCACCAGCTCCAAGGCAAATGACAGCAGGTCATGGAGGCAGAAAACAACGAAGAGCAGAGGAGGAGCAGCAGCTGCGGCGTCCATCAAGCCTCTCTTCCTTCTATGCTGACTGAACACCAGTGGTCCAGGGTGAAGATCTGAGCTCCTCCAAAGTGGTGCGGCTGCGAAAGTCGAGCTCCTCTGAAGACCGACTTCTTGGTGGAAGTCAGAAGCTGGGTGGTGCTGGGCCCCCATGCCTGGAACTGCAGGAGCTGATTGAGCCAAGCTGACACAATGTATCAGCTAACACAATGGGTTTATGTGCATTAACCTACAGGGAGTCACACAGTGTGAAAATTATTCCCTTGCCAATTTATCATGTTTAAATATGGTGTAACTTTAAACGAACAGGTAGAGGGCTTCTGGTTAGGCGTTGAGACAAGTTTCCTATACAAGTATGACCTAGAAACTGTCAGATTGTGTATTATTCCTCTTCAAAGTCAGGATAGTATCATTTCCTTATTCTAGGACTATCAGGACAGCGCCTTGCAGCGGAACTGACGGGCTTTGTCCTCTTAATTTGTGCCTCCAGCCCAGGTCCCACCTTAGGCAGAGTCACTCAATCTTTGATGTTTTAAGAGTGTACCCCATTGTGTGGGCTATGAATTCAAGGGAGCCACCCAAGCCTCACCAGTCTGTACTGGCAGGAAATGTATGACACCATCTCACCTTCTGCTCTGACAATTTCTATTACATGTGTAGTAGAAAATACCTTCATGATTTAACTTTACTAAATACTGATCTTCTTTGGGTCAGAGTCACCTCTCTGAAGCTTTACACAGTCTTCCTTGGTGCCCTCAGTTAATTTGCTCTATGGAGGGTAGGGAATCCTGCCTTAGTGACCGCAGTTATAGCACCCTGTGCGTCAACACTGAAATAACCTTGAGGCTCAAGAGTTTCCCAACCAATAGTTATTCTTTGACTTGAGCAAGAAACCATAACACCATGAATGGATTTTTAAAAGTTGTTGCCATAGTAAAGATCACAAATTCATGGGCTTAAAAGCACAAATATATTGTCTTGCTGTATTAGTAAGCTTGGGTACAATATTCAATACCCACAATTTAAATGGAGAGGTTTAATTTGGCTCACAGTGCCTGGGTATTCAGGTTGGCTTGAAGGTGGCACCATCATGGTGGAAGGTATGGTGGAGTGAAGAGGCTTAGTTCGTGGCAGCAAGGGCAGGAAAATAGAGCCTGAGAGGAATAGGCCAGGGGTTGGCTCCAGACCCCAAGGTTCTGCCGGAATAACTCAGTCTCACCCAGAAATATGTTTTATTTATCCCCAAGGCAGCTCTGAAGCCAATCATGTTGACAATGCAGCTGAGTGCCATATTTGGACTTCTGTCTGTCAGATGTTCTACCTAGGTTCCACTGGGCTAAACTCTAGCAGAGCTCTAATTTCCTGGCACGTATACCTTCTAGAGGCTGCCCTTGTGTCCTTACTCCTTACTTCTTAAAAGCCAATGGGATTACTTGTTTCTGACACCTTTCTTCCCCCTCTCTGATCAAGCACGGGGAAAGGTTTTCCTACTTTAATAATTCAAATGATTAGTTTGGGCCTACCTGTGTAATCTGGGATCAGGTTCTTATCTCAGGGATTCATAGCCTTAATCCCATTTGTAAGGCCCCTTCGGCTATGGAAGATAAAATATTTACACATCCAGGTTTAGAGTGAAGATATTTTGAAGGCCATTATTCTGCCTGTCACAGACTATAACGTCTCAATAAGGAATCCTAGATTCTAATCTCTGACCTCTCACTCATTTCACAGTTTCTTCTGAGACATCTTTAACAGACGAGCAACAGGCAAGGATGGAACACCCTGTCACGATGAGCTCTCTGCTGCTTGAAGCTGCTTGCTCTGTGCAAGCTTCATTAACCATTCTCTTTGGCATCTCTTTAAATTACTTTTCTCATCAAATATAAATTTGAAATTGTGTGCAAGAAATACAGCAAGAAGTTTCCTCAAATAACCTTTTGTCATACAGGACCCTGTCTCAAACAATAGTATGCTTGCAAGTAGGTTCAGAGATTTAATTTGACTTTTTTGCCATCTGAAAGAGATTACAGAAGTTGTCCTTCTGGCAATGAGCACTGTATTAGTCAGCTTCCCATTGCTGTGACAAAATACCTGAAACAATCAACTCATAAAGAAGAAAATTTCATTTGGATTTACAATTCAGAAATTTTAGTGCCAAGCCCTCACGAATAGGTCATATGTCAAAATCCTTCATTTAAATATTGCTGCATTAAGGATGAGAGCTTCAAAACATGAGCATTTTGGTAATATTCCAGATCCAAATCATAAGAAACTGATAAAAAGTTGATTTGGACCATAGTCTTGATTATCTTCCTAGCCTCAGGAAAGCCAGAGAACTAGTGTCTTGTTCCCACGACCCATTCATTTATTCATTCACAGATACACCCAGCCTTTCACGTCTTTAGGTTATACACCCACAGTTGCAACCAATCACAAAACAAAAATACTGAAAATACAAAAAAAAATCTTGTCATTATCATCTGGCATAACAGCTAATCACATGGTAGGTACATTTTATAAATATTATAAGTAGCCAAGAGATGATTTAAAGTACATAGGAGAAAATGTATATGATAAATGCAAATACAGGGCCATTTTACATGAGAGACTTAAGTGCCTGCAGATTTTGGTGTCCATGTGGAGGGGATCCTAACTCCTGTCCCTTATAGATACAGAGTGATGACTACACTTATTAAACCATTTGCTATGTGTTCAGTGTTGTTCTTTGTACTAAGAAATAGCAGTGAATAAAATCCTGTCTCTCATGGAGTTTTTGTTCTAATGCTAGGAATGGAATGAGAATTTTAAAAAAAGCAAGTAAGTCTATGTTGTAACCTCTTAGAGCTCTGGCTGCTAAGAAGAAAAAGAAAGCAAAATCAGGTGAATGGTGGAGAACAATGGGGCTGGGAAGAAGCCCTTTCCTCCTCTCTGTGGAGGAGGTGTTGAATAGGGAGGATGAAGTGGTGGTGGGATTGGGTCTCTGGTGGCCATCAAGGATTGGAGAGGATTATAGCATAAAATTCTGAGACATGAACTGAAGCACATTTCCTTCCTTCATTTTCTTTTCTTTTCTTTTTAAATGTCTTATATTATTATTATTGTTATTATTATTATTTTTTTTGAGACAGGGTCTCACTGTGTAGTTCAGGCTGGCCTTGAGCTCACTTTGTAGCTTAGGCTGGTCTTGGACTCCTGATCATCCTACTGCCTCAGCCGCCTGAGTTCTGGTATTATAGGTGCACACCATCAAGCCCAGCTACATTCATCATTTTCTTTTTCAAAAATTTTTTTTATTTATTTATGTATTTATTTATTTGGTACAGTGTCTCACTATACTGCTTGGACTCATAGTGATCTTCCTGTCTCAGCTTCTCTAGGCTGGGTTATAGGTGTGCTCCAGCACACCTGGTTTTGGTGGTCAGCACAGTTTTCACTAATGGGGATTGAACCCAGGTCTTTGCACTTGCCAATCAGGTACTTAGACTGCCATGCTATGTCCCCAGCCCCAACATCCTTCATTCTCTTATGTTCTCCTTCATTTGCTGCCCTGCTGCAGGCTCTCCATCCAGCTCAGGTATGACCTTTTGGACCTCTGCTTTAAGGGAAGGGTTCCAGAACAGAACCAAAAGGCAAAGAAAGCATGACTTTCTAAGGGTTTTTAATAAATTTTAAGACTCACAGAAGGCAGTTTTGATTTGTGAGAGCAAGGCTTTGTGGTTAATAGTCCCAGGGAGCTCAGAGCCTGAAGCTTATGCCTCACTCAACAGATATGGAAGAAGAGAAAAAAGCAGTCAGTCTCTGGGTCCTGGATGAACATTCCTTGGAATGTTGGGGAGGGAAGAGGGTTAGATTACTTCTGTCAGAAGTCTCCTTGGTTCTAAAGGGTTGTGTCCAGGGGTGGGGCTACTGGAGATGATGGGACCTTAGGAGGTAGGGACTAGGGTGAGGTCCTTTGACCACTGGGGCTGTGTCTTGAAAGGTGCTACAGGATCAGCCTCATCCTTTTTCTCTTTGCTGCCTGGCTCTAAGGTGTTTGCTTCTCCACACATTGTTTTGACATTGCCATCTAGCCTTGCCACTAGGTTCCTAAAAGTGATGTAGCCAACTGACCAAGGATTGACATCTCCAAAACCATGAGTTGAATAAACCTTCTATGTTTGTTATGCTATAGGAACATTACTATAGTAACCCAGGCTGATGAGCACAAATGTGTCCCTTGATGTCCAGGGCAATGCTGTGTAGTAGACATTGGTTCTTAAAATCTGGATAACTTTTGCAATGGAAATCACTTGCAGAAGGTCCTATAGACAGTATGCTTTTATATAACTCCCCTAGTCTATGATCCTAGGTTCTAGCATGTCTTAGCTTCACATTAACTTGTGCCTTCAGTGTCTCAGAGAGTCTCATTCCCATCCAGGATTTCTGCATGTTCTGCATGCTCTAATAGAATCATCAGGGTTGATTTGAGCCAACACGATCTGGAAAACAGAAAGGATGGATTGGTCTCATTAGTTATCTCATTGCCTAGAAAATGCATCTGAGATATTTCCTTTGGGCTGGTTAACTTCAAACATGAAGGAGCTCATTGGACAGGAAACATCTGAATGTTTTCAATTTGCTATGTTCCCTCTGGCTAGTGCGGGGACCTCCAACAAAGGGGGTTGAGGCCCCAGGGTGTCGCTGCATGTTTCCTTTGTCAGGCCAGACTCTCTTTCTTTGGGGTGAGGACAATTCTGTCTGCAGGAGGCCAGCCAATCCTTCATTGAGAGTTGGTGTACTATCACAACAGTCAGAATGCTTGGGACTCTGCTTCACAGAGAAGTTTGTAATATAACTGGGAGAAGCCACTGATTGCAACTCTGACTAATAAGCATTCAATCCCTGTGTGGCTTTTGGAACAGCTGGAAAACCAGAACCCCTGTTCAATGAGGGATTGGGCAAATATCTTGATACAGAAAAACTATATGTGTGCCCTGGTGGAAATTATGATTTTATAGTAATTTTTTACATCCAAACATTACTCTTTGAGGACCGTCATATTTTATGAAACTTTTATTAACATTTCAAAATGACCTTCCTCTCATGGTGGGACTATCAGTCCCAGGAGCCATCACCTATTTAAAACATTTTTATCTTTACAAATACAATAAAGTAAGCTGTCTTCGACATAGATTTGTAGATCTCATTAGAGATCCTTTTAAAGAAGGTAGTGCATCTCCAGGGAAGATAATGACAGGTTGTAATCTTGGCATGCGAAGTTTTCAACACGAACACTTGGCACAAGTGGATCGTTCCATCTTTTGGGCATTGTTGTCATCGGATTTGCTTTATAATTGTCCTGGTATTCAGTGGGGATAGTGAGAGCTCTGGTTGCCCCAAAGAGGCCAAGAATATTGGATGAGATGGAGCTGGTGGTCCACCTGGGGCAGCACCTAGGTCTGTGACTTGGCTACCTGGTGAGGACCTGAAGACTGCAGAAGTGCAGGAAAGCTTGCTTGAACAGCAGAGACAAATGACAGCTTTTCTTTGATTGAAACTTTCTGTCTTTTGGGTTGTAAATGAGTTTTTTTTTTTCCCCTTGGGGAGAGACTGGCTTAGGTGGCTGTGCAGGGGGTGATGTTTTTAGAAATGCTGCCTCCAGTGCTCCAGTGTTCTAAAGCCTTTGCTGCTTAAATGGTCTTTTTATGCAGCGAGATAATGGCAGCCTGTGCATTGCTAAATCAGGCCATTTTCTGAGGAATGGTTGCATTCGGGCACTGCTAATTTGTCAGAAGCTATGCAGGCCATCTCTCCAGGAGTCTGCTGAGGAGGACATCATTTCTCTAGGAGCTCTGCCTTGGGTCAGTGCGCAGCACAGCTCGCACACCAGCGCACCGTCCCCCTGTTGCTTCTCCCTCCCAGGGATGCTCTGATTTATTAGGATTAAGCAACTCATGTCCTCCTCCCAATTCAATCACAAGGTTAGCATTCCTCTACCCCCACTTTCTTGTACCCTTTCTGTAGAGCCAAAGGCAAGAGAAGAATCTCTTTACAAACACAATTTCACTGATGGTTATGGATAAGAGGCACAGCTGGCCCTTATAGAAGGCTGGGACACTGGACAGGCTCTGGGAGTGACTGTCCTTCCGGGTTCTGGAGATGACCTGGAGATGACAAATGGGACTGTAGGATGCTGCATATTAGAGAGAAGAAACAGAAGCCATGAAGAGTTGAATACAATCACTTTCACCCATATTTGAGAAGGGGCAAACTCCCAGTGTGAGTTTCATTGATGAAGGGCTCTGAATATTTGTCTTGTAACAATTTTAATAGCATTTTGGTTTGAGCCTTTTTCTTGTAAGAAAAGACTTTTAATGAAACATTGCTTTGGCTTGATAGCATTTTAAAGATTCTATTGGGCATGGATTTATTGCATTATTACTATTATTCATCTTACATGGTCTTATTTTTGTCAATTCCTCTCTATCATCTCGCTTCTTCCTGGATGGCCTTTGTCCCTGAGGTCCTGGGACACTTCTGCAGCAGTAGACCCACTGGGCTCACAGGGTGGACTCCCTGTGAGACTGCACAGGCAGTCAGCCGAGACCCTGCTATGTCTCTGTGACTGTGGCCAAATGACCGAGCCACTTGTGGGACAATAACAGGACCCAACTTGGGTTCATCATAAGGAGCAGATGAGTCAACACACATAGAACTCTGAATAGTGGTCGTGCATGGGAAGCCTGTGCCCAGCACAGATTGGTCATCATTGATGGTTCCCTGGGCTCTCTCCAGCTTAAATGACTTCTTTGTCCTGGTGGCTTCACTTTATTGAGACCCCAGGAGTTTCCTTACCACCCAGGCTATTTCTTTCTTTCTTTTTTTTTTTTTTTAATTTTAGGAAAAAACTTTATTGGACAGAAAAGCTTCTGTCTGAGAGAAACAGAAGGGGGTCCCGAGTGGGTTGCCCCCACCCAGGCTATTTCACACTAGCCACTGTGTGTAAGAACCCAACCATGGGAACAAATTCTGGGGGCATCATGGAGGGAGGAAGTAGAGTTTGTGAAATCTGAACCTCCCTGAATTTTGAGCTGCACCTTGCTATCAGGCATGATTTCTTATTAAACCCCTGGCTGAGGAATGTGTTTGAAGTCCTTCTTGCTGAATGTCAGATGGGGCTATTGGCTTTTCTCTTTGAGGAAGAGTAGAGTCTCATTACCTCTGTTTCAGGTCTCTAGGTGTGTAACACCAGAGAAAGCAAGCATGTGGGCCTGCACCCCGGTGTGGTGGCCAACTCATTTCTGTCTTGTTCTTTCCATAGGTAAGATGTTCTTTACTTCTTGTTGAGTCTATTTCTACACACCCACACTCCCATTTAGCAGTGAGTTTTCCAATCTACACATATATTCTGAAGGCCTACTGTGTGCACCAAGGCTGCAGAGGTAATATACTTTCTTTCTCTTGTGTTGTGCAGGTGTAGGCTGGCCAAAAGCATGGTTGTATTCATCAAACATTATTTTGCTTGGCTTTATTCATTTTGGATAAGTAATGAATTTAACTGATGCCTCATTCTTGTTAGGAAAGATGGGTCCAGATGGAGAATAAAAGCATGAGGCTCTGTTACTTTGTTAACTTTCCTAGAAAAAATTTTAGAGAATAATTTGGTTTTCTTTTGTCTAATAGCTTCACCAAAGAGCAAGTTATACTGAAGAGTTTTCAATTTGGTCTCGAAATCCAGCAGCTGGGGAAGTGTTGCCCACCTAACTCACAGTAATTTTAAAGTCCTTCATCCTGAATTCTGCTCAGTGCATCTTCCCTAACCCTATGCAAACATAGGGAGGTCAGAGGTTGGTGTGTTGCAGGGTGGAAGACGAGAAGACAGATGCGTCCTTGCAGGAAGCTGTGTGACGAGCAGGGCACTGGTGATGGTACAGAAGGCAAGGAGCTGTCACTGTTCACATCACAGAGACCAGCAGTACCTCTCCTGGGAAGAGAACTGACAAACCTTCCCTGGTAAGGGGTGAACGTCTCTGGGAAGGCACAGAGCACAAGGCACAATCTTGCATTGATCACAGCTCTTCTGATGTTCCCTGAATCATGCTGTCTAGGAAGCCATTTAAACTGATGAGGAGAGAATACAGCATTTGACAATGGTTGTTTTGTTTTAAGACACATGCATTAAAAATACATCTGAAATCCAGGGCACAAGAGATCCAAATAATATTATTAAATTTCTTGTTGAAGATGGTCCCATGGGATGGGCTGGCTCCACTCTTTAGGAAAAGCTTGCCAAACTTGACTTCTTGCATGAAACTTCTCTCTCTCTCTCTCTCTCTCTCTCTCTCTCTCTCTCTCTCTCTCTGTCTCATTTGCCACTTTCCTATTTCTCCTGAGGAGACAAACAAATCTCCAAAAGATTATTAAGTTGCAAATATACTGGAGCCAAAAATAGAAAGATGGAGCCTTATAAACATTTTGCATATTGTGGTGTAATTTGTTGAAAATAGTACAAAATATGCTCACAGTTGGCATCTAGAATGCAAATATTAGGAATCCAATCCCCTGATACATTATGGTTTTTCAACAGTATATTGCAAGCTGGTCCAATAGCTATTGTGTGACTTTGTAGTTTGCTGGAGTGTGAATAATATCAGTGACTTGTTTATACAGTATATTAGGGAGATACATGTCGCCAAGCAGTATCAGCTCCTCTGGAGACTCCACGGGACAAAAGCCTGGAAAGGAACTCAGGGAAAAGCAGACACACGTATTTTTTAACATCACTGATACTCTTTGCTTTTCTGAGCTATTTCCTTAAAATAAGAAAGCAGGTATGGGGGCATCCAAGTGTGTAGGGGGCTTTGTGTGTTAAAAAACAGGGTCTAAATGTGGAGGCTTAACCGAGCAGGGCTGCGTTTGGTGTGCGAGCTGAGGGCATCTTCCCCACCCAGAGGATCACCGGTTTTATGGCTGACTGTAAATTCATCTTCCCCATCCTCTGACAGGTGAGAAGCGGTTCTCCCCTGAATAGGAGGTCCCCACTGTACATCTGGCACCCACTTCGCAGGTGAGCCTTTCCAGCTCCTAAATGATGACTGGTAAGAAAAACAAGATGTCTTTCTTGGTTATAAATTTAACTCTTCTATGATTAGTCTGGGCAATTAGGACACCCCTGGGGTTCAGTCTATGGCGGAGACACAAGCTGGAAGTCTGATTAGCTCAGGTCTCTCGACGCTTGTTCCTGGTAGTAAATGCTTGGCACATATAGTATTGATTTTCATTTAGATATCTTAATGTTTCCAGACAATCCCAGCAGATGTGGGCTGAACTCAGATCTGCAGGAGCGCCGGGCTGCAATCTGCAAACATTTTTCTTGCCACTTTGTTTCATTTTTCCTAAACTTAACTGATTTGGAATCGAGAGATATAAATGAAAAATGCCGAGTTGGCCAATCAATCATGGCCTGCACAAACATCGCCACTGCCCTTTCCTAACATCCTATTACCACCGGGTAGTTGGCTAGTCAAACAGGAATAAAAATTACACTGCAAACATCATAAGTTAGGCTTGATTTGTTGAGCAAGTAGCCTGACAATTCGGTAAGAGTTATATACCTCAGCTTCGCTGAAAATCAGGCTTGTTATGGCTCTGGTACGTCTATAAAGATTGTTCATTTCATATAAAACAGCTACCTGCACTGAACACCCTGAAAGGAAGAATGATGCTGGTTATAAATATAGAGGAAAATCTATTTGTCTGCCCCTTCATGCTGTTAGCGAGTCACACGCAGCGGCCCTTTGGTGATGCTAGGCAGCAGGGGTGTTCTCTGCGGCCACCTCCCCCTCTGCCAGGCTGGCCTGGATTGAAGCATGTCACCTCTCTTTGTCATCTGAGATAAAGCAGTGAAGTGTGACCGGTGCCACTGCCTTGCTCTCTGCCCACCAGGGGGACGCTAATGATATTGAAAAACTAGACGGCATTGCATTTAAACCAAATGCAAGGGGAAGGCTGTCTGTTGGCCGGCTGGGCTGGATAACAGTTAACGTCAGAAAAGATAAATAGAAATTATTAGAATGGGTTTGGAAGGGATTTTTTATAGGGCAGGGTTGTATTCGTTTAAAGATACATTATTGGACTGTTATATCTGATTTCAAGCTGCTGGGTAATTAAAATGATTAACATCCCTTACTCATAGAGTTCAATTCATTAAAGTTTTAAGCACCCTTTGTGCTCAGAACGGAAGGAAGAATAGAACATCTGTGTTGACTCATGCCAGGAGTCATTCAGTTTGGCCCTCTGTTTATTTCCCCTGATCTTTCAAACCACAGTGTCGGTTTCTAAGCTGTGGGGCACACTGGGTAGAATGTATCAGCCTTAAACACTCACCCTGGAGGGGGCCTTGTTCAGGGAGGAGACAGGAGGGATAGGAAGAGGAGAAACGGAGAAAACCCTGCTAAGCACTGGCTAATTCTTCCAGCTGTTGGCACCCAGGAATCCTGTGTTCTGGGTGCTCAGCAGCAATGACTGAAAGAAGGCTAGGCTTCAGAAATGCATGTCAGTTTAGGATCAGAATCCAGACCTGCCTCTTGCAAACATGCTAGAATAATCTATGGACTGAGTTCTCATGATTCTCCTGAAGAAAAGCATATATATATGCTTTTGTAATACATATTACAATATATATTTTGTTATTATATATATATATATATATTACAATTTTAATTTTACATTTATAAAACAAGCAGCAATACGTTGATTGACTAGAACATTTTCGAGAGCATGCTTACAACAAGAGAATAAAAATGCTAGTCTTTAGGGTACACTCATCTTTGTAAACTTGCTCCCCCACATTTGGGGAAAGAGATGGACATAATCTTCACTGATCTCCTATATAAATAGCAGTGGTTTGAAGAACTTCTTGGGACATAAACTTGTTTTTGAAAACAAGGATGTGGCTTAGTGTGTATCATCTTTTTGTGCATACCTGGGTGACCCTGAGTAAGACAGCTAACCTCTCTGAGGCTCAGTGCCCTTGTCAAGAGAGTGCAGGTAGGTCTGTATTCTTTATGGGACTGTAAATATTAGAGTGTGCAGTGCCTGGGCGCCCAGTACAATGCTTAGCTCCAACGCGATGCTCAGTGCATGCTCCTCACTGTGCTAACATCCTTTATGGTGGGGATGGCAGCACTTGCCAGTGTGTTATAGCTGAGCCTAGCAGACAACTGAGAACCAGAAGGAGATGGTCGATGCAGAGCAGGTCATGTCTAACTTCCAGAAAGATCCCAAGAATGGGGCCCATGTGGTGATGGAAATTTTCTTAGCTGGCTGAGGCTTTGTGAGTAGCACAGACACTCTGAGCAAATTAGATACAGTCTAGGATTCAATTAATTGATTTAACTGGAGAGACAGACAAAGTGAGAGACAGAGACAGAGAAATTATAGAATGTATCATAGATACCACAGCAAAGTGGGTTTCTGGGTTTCAGTCTGGCCCAGAGACAAATGGCAGGAAGAACGAAGAAAATTCTCTCACAAATTTGGTGTCCAGATATCATGTTTGTGAGTCTCCACTCTACTGTCCCTATAGTAGGGGTATCTAGTGGCACCAATGACTCACACATGGCTAACCAATCCTTTGTCTTTCATGACAGAGGAGCCCTGAGTAAGGTCTGTACCAGTCTGATAGAAAAAGAGTGCATTATTTATTGTTGCTTATACAATGTTTTATTAAGTTGGCCATTTACCTGGCTGGTACAGACCAACCAACTTTAATGTGGGTTTTTGTGACATACCAATGACCCTTTCCCTGTGTACAGTGGTTCATCCACTAATGCATAAGTCATGTAATCACACTGGGCAGCGGGTGCTATAGCATTACCCCAGCTGAACCGAGCCCTGCTAAGTTCAGAGGCCTGGAGCAGGGACAGCAAAAAGTGTGTCTGAGTTTATCCATGGGGAGCTGTGCTCAGCTGCTTGCTTAAAGAGCATCAGTAGCAGCCAATTTGATCCCATGTATGAAATCCATGCTCACCACAAGGAAAAAGGGAACTTTACAGAAAATACCATTTTGAATGTGTGTGTGACAAGCACTTACTTTTCGGGAAAAGCTCATTTTCAATTCTTGAGGCCAACTTATTGGTGAAGTCTTTTGTTTTTAGTCAAGGCTTATGTCTACTTTATGACTTGTTACTCAGATGGCCCTGCCCTGAAATTCATCAGAACATCTGATGAGTGTTAGATCAAAGTCAACAGTTATGACATCAGAAGAGCTGTTTCACTTGGGCTTGTCAGTCACCTAAAAGATAGCAGAAATTAAGAAGAATGGCCCATACATAAACAATAATTCCCTTTTGCTCTTTATTTGGCAGAGGCTTTTTTTTTTTTTTTTTTTTTTTTTTTTTTTTTTTTTTTTTTTTTTTTTTTTTTTTTTTTTTTTTTTTTTTTTTTTTTTTTTTTTTTTTTTTTTTTTTTTTTTTTTTTTTTTTTTTTTTTTTTTTT
>PVKA01012102.1:0-22561 GCA_004027165.1 Ctenomys sociabilis | reverse complement strand
CTCAGCTGTCCATGCTTAGCTGACAAAACTCTTCCACTGCCTCTAATTCTGTTTCTGTGGCCACCTCTTCTGCTAGGCAAGAGCCAGTGACTTTGCTTCATCTTCCAGGGGCCACTTGCAGTCCAAGGAATGTCAGAAGCATGATGGGTAACCTAAGTAGGGCTTCCTTCCTCGCTCAGGGCATCTACTTGTGTGTAGACAGAGTCCTCTATTCCTGGAGCTCTGAGCCGCCCAATTGGGCAACAAGTTGGCTTGCAAGTACTCACTTGCTGCACTTTGCTGACCACTGGCTGGCTTCTTGCATGCAAGCCCTTACCTGCAGGTGGGCCTGACTCTGCCATGGTTTTTACCATGAGCAACAGTGTCCCAAGCTGTGCTAGTGTTTTCTCACTTGATGTTCTTTTCCACTTTGCATTCACATTACTTGAGAGAGTCCTACCCAGTATTGTAGTCTCTGATCCCTGCTTCCCTGAAATCAGAGGGTGAAAACTGGTGCTCTTCAGATCAGTTTCAATCAGCAAGCAAATTCTAATCGCTATATATTTGTATGTGTTAATAATAATCCTTGTTAGTTTTAATGGGCCAAGCTTCCTACATTTGGAGCAGAGGTTTTACAACAGACAAACAAACAAACTCTGATGGGTCAGGGAAATGGCTCAGTGGAATAAGTGCTTCCTTGGCAAGTGCAAGGATCTGAGTTCAATCCCTGGTTCCACCAGAAACAGAACAAACAACAGCAACAAAAAAACCAAGCAAACTGTCTTCTTCTAGGGAAGAAAGATACAGCCAAACTCAAGCAGCATGTCTGTAGAGAAGCCACCAGTTCCTGTACATGGTACTGTCTTTTTTTTTTTTTAAAGATAATTCACAGTTCATTGTGTGGTGGTCCTATAACTTTATATTTCCTTACACCAGGACTAACTCTTTTCTACCTGGCCACTCTTAGGTACAGGGGCTTGGTACTGACTGCAGATAGTAGTATTTAATAAATTATTTAGTGACTGCACAGTAAATTCTTAAATGAACTACTACACATATTATAGACTATGTATAACAAATATACTGGTCAGTTGCTAGTTATCCATGTACCCCTGTGCCTGTAAAGCATTCTAAGACCCTCTTCAAGCTACAATTTAGGTGATACCTGAGGAGACAGTTATACCTATTGAAAAGCACCTCTCCATAGCCTCACCAGGATCCCTCCATCCATGTTGATGGTCCATAAGAAGACCTCTAGCGTCTCAGTTAAGTGGGTGAATCCTACCAGTCTCTGCTTCTGTCACACAGCTTTGTAGTATAGGGCCCATGGCTGCCACCATGGGGCCCTAGAATGCAGTGCAATGGTAACTACCTTAGTGATTTGGGGAGAAACTTCCAGATCTTTCTGAACAATGGAAATGATAGTCTGAGTCTGGTATTTTTCTTTTCCTTTTTATACCTCCCTCTCTCCACCTATTCTCAGCCCCAGGAGGCTGGTGTGGAATAACCTGGATACAATAGGCTTGATATGATGATTGATGGAGATGATCTGGTAGCACATCTAGAGCAAAACTGGGCCAAGGGAAGGACCCTGGGAAGACTTACTTGGCTTGAGGGCACCTGTGCACATGTGCTGTACACCAACACCGAGATCTCTAGTCTTTATTGAGCCTGAGATCTCCTGGTATTTATTCCCAAACCTGTGAGTTAGAAGGAAGTTTCTTAAAACTCTGATAAAAGGAACGAAGAGATGAAAAATAGCTGAGACAACAGACAAGTGTCAAGGGCAGGAGGCAAGCCCAGGAGATTCCAGTGATACGCTAGAACTTTCAGAAGAAAATAGCACAGCAGACCAAAAAAAATTAATAAAATGTCTGAGCTCTATAAAAACTTTAGCTTTTAAATTAAAGCTCTCTGATGACCTCTGTGCCAGTCATAATTAATGAACAGAGTCCTGTGGAGCTAGTCCTTGTGACATTGTTTTAATTTCCAGGGTAGATAAAATAAGTTGTGAAGCAGGGACAGAATTCAAGGTTTTATGTGACTTTTCTTCCACAAAACAAAAGGAAAGTAGGGCAGACACAAATGTTTGTGGAGATTTGAAGACAAATGATCATGCTTCAGCACAGGGGGAATATTCCTAATGTGAAATCTCAAATCAGAAATATTCTAAAATTTAAACCTTTTTGAGTGCTGGCATTATATCCCAAGTGGAAAATTGTACAGCTGACTTCATGGCACAGATTGTAGTCAAATGCAGGCCCACTAAAAGGATGGTTTATAAGAAACATAATGGAATTTTGTGCTTACACTTGAATTTTATCTTGAAGACAACTCATTAGAAAGATACAGATATTCCAAGATTCAGAAAATGAAAAGTCTTGGACGTTTCTGGTCCCAAATATTTCCAACAGGGGTTATTCAACTAGTAATGATACAGAAAGAAGGAAGAAGACATATGCAGAAAATGGGAATCTTTTCCGATCTGTTCTACAGCTATCATCACAGAAAAAGTCCTGTTGCAAGTGCTGTTGCCCACCTGTAATCCCAGTGCTTGGGAGGCCGAAAACAGAAGGATCACTATGGGTTGGATCTGTGTGGTAAGACCCTGTAGACTCTGTACTAAATAAATTTTAAAAAGTTCTATTTCAGATTGAAACAATTTAATGGATAGCCACTTGGATCCTACCTATTTGAGATAAAGGACATTGGGGGAAATTTTGAGTAAAATTTAGGCATTACATGACATTGCAACTTAGTGGTATGGGGAAGTGAGCACGTACTCCATGAAAGCATGTTATAGAACAGTAAGTATAGTACACTTTTACATTAATAAAAGTGCATATGCATCTATGTATAAGAAATAGAGAACATAGAGTATGTTTTTTTTTATAGTTGTAATCTCTGATAGTAGAAATATGATGAGTTTGTTTTCTTACTTTTACTTATCTGTGTTTTCTAATTTTCTACTGTGTTCCTTGACTGCCTTTGTAATAATAAAAGGTTATTTTTAATTGAAAACAGCTCTACATTCTTTCAAACTATCATTCCCAAGACAACCTTGCACATTTTGAAATATGAAAGTACTTAGAAAGTATACCGCCCATGTGCCCTTCATTAAAAAAACACTCAAAGAACTGCTCCAGTTGAATGAAGGGCATATAAATAATAAAGAACTCAAGAAATGGGAATATGTAGTGTAAATGAAATGGTACAAAGAACTAGAAAGGAAACATTTATTCAGAGTAATTGTATTAAATACGACCATGAAGTTTATGGCTAAGGAGAAAGTAACTTATTTAATGGAGAATTTAAGTTCCATATATATCAACTAAGATTGGGAGATACATAGAGGATGACATGAAGAAAAATACACTGAATTTATCATTTATATATGGGTGAGTGGAGCAATGTTATGCATATTCAATGTTGATAGAGAAAAATAAATTGAAACATATTTCTCAAAATTTCTGCCCAACAATGTGCATGTAATAAAAAGTTGTTTAACTTCCACATCACTAATTCGTTTAACAAGAGAAAACAAAACCAGGCCCTGTAAACTAAAGATAAAACCTAATCAATGATAAAAATAAAAGTATGACATAAAGCAATAAAAAAGAGAAATCATATTAGATACATGAAAAATTGTGGAGAGGTTATCCTTTCAGATAATTATCTCTCAAATGTTTCCTAGTTAGTTGAGAGGTGAATCAAGCTTTACAATTCAGAAATAGAGAATATGAGTTACTGGAAACCTTGAATAAGAATCAAAATCCAACTAAGTATTTAAGTTTATCATTGGGTTACATACGTGTCTAAAAAATACCCTAAAACACTATGTAAAACAAAATAACTTAAATTGCTAAAACTACAATAATAGTTTGGGTCAAAATATTTCTGATTGTATTGCTAAATCTAAGGATGGGGTAGGAGAGCAATCTGCATGTTCTTATTTTAGAAAGGTGACATAAATGTCATAATTCGTGGAGGTATCAAGAGCTTAAAAATAAAGGTAAGTGCACCTGCCTTTTCTTCATTGTGTTTAGTCCAGTTTAATGTTCCTACAGAAAAGTGCTGCGTGCTTGGCGCAGGACTTCTGAACAGCTGGCCCCACTGCCTACCAACACAGAGATCAATATGAGGAACAGGCCCGAGACACAGAGGCGCGGTCCAGCTTCTCTCCAGCTGCGGCAGCCCACGGGGAATTGCAGCAGTGCTTTTTGGTTACCATGCGTTGAGCCGTGTAGTGAGCATTCCTCTGGCTTCTCCCCTTCAGCACTTCTCAGGGATGATTTGCAGGGTCATACTTCCGGATATTCTGTTGTATGAGCGATTATGTGCCCAATGTGCCCTTACTTGGCTGGTGATACACACGGGTTCACACTTTGTGGATAGTCTTCAAAAGTGGAGCAATTTGGGCTGGGGGAATAGCTTGCCTGTCTAAGTGCCTGCCTGGCAAGCGCAAGGTCCCAAGTTTGATCCCCAGTACTTCACGCCGTGCTGGGCCTGGAGCCCCAGGTGCACTGTGCTGGCCACTGAAACCCTTCGTGGTGATGTGTACCTGTAATCTCAGTGCTGGGGAGGCTGAGACAGGGGAGCTGCTATGAGTCTAAGCTACATAGTGAGACCCTGTATCAAATAGAAAGAAAGAAAGAAAGAAAGAAAGAAAGAAAGAAAGAAAGAAAGAAAGAAAGAAAGAAAGAAAGAAAGAAAGAAAGAGTATAGCAATTTATTTCATTAAGGGTAGTGCATAAAAACTTCAGTTGCTCTACTTATGTTGGTATTTTTGTATCTTTTTCGTTTTAGCTATTCTGATGGTTAGTTCACGGCAGTGTATTTTTATTTACATGTGCTCAGTAACTTTCTGTTTTACATTTCCCTAACTGATGCTAGATACATCTTCTTGAGGCTGTTACCAAGAAATCTTCTGTGAAGTATCTGTTCATGCCTTTGCTTCAATTTTTCCTATTTTTTAAACTTATTTTCTTATTAGCTAGTAAGAATTTCATACATATATCTTGGCAAGAGGCCTTTGTTGGAGATTGTGTGTCTACAGGCATGTGTGGGTGTGCCTGTGTGTGCGTGTCTTCTACCGTGATGTAGTGGGTCATTTTATTTTCTGTGTGTGTCTTGTTTGAGACTCTATGTGCACCCTATATGTACAAGATGTTGGACTCTTGAAGTTTTATTGTTTTAAACTTTGAATGCATTGCGGAGTTCACTTTCATCTGTATGGGGTTTGCTTTTGGGCTTGCTCATCGCCCCCAAGTCTACCCCTACACTAACATTGCACACACCTGATTATTACAGCTGTTACAAAAGCCTCATATTGGGTAGTGTAAGCCATTCAAATTTACATGTCTTTACACTTTTCTTCCCTGTTCTAGGTTCTTTGGATTTGCATAAAAATTTAGGACTTCTCATGTAAATTTTCACACACACACACACACACACACACACACATACACACACATATACACACACACATAGTGCTTACATTTTGATTGAGATCTCAGCAGTATTATAAAGGAATACAGTTACTTAAGGAGATGGATTTTTTTGTTCAAGTAGACTTTTATTAATTTAGGTTTTCTTTAGTTTCTTTAGTAATGGGTTGTATTAGTTTTCAGTGTAGAGGTCTTTGATTTAGTTTGAGATAATGTATTTTATTTTGAGGCTAATGTAAGTAAACATAATGTTTAACACTTTATTTTCTGGTTGGTTTTTGCTGGTGTATAGAACCAAAGTCAATTTTTAAGCATTTTATATACTTTATAAATAAATGAACATGATCATTATCTCTTTTATTGATTCTAGTGTTGAGAAACTCTTTTGAGCCTTCTTTGTACAAAACATATCCGTGTAAAGAATGGTATTTTTTCTAATATCTGTGCTGCTTATTTTTCTTGTTGTATTACACTAGCTAGAATGGCCAGGAAAACATTGAGTAGAAGTGACAAAGTTGAACATCCAACTTCTCACTGCTGACCTCCAAGGGAAAATAGTTTTGCCAAGTTCATATTTATTAAAGCATATTTTAAAATTAATATGTTTACCAGGTTGAGAAATATCTCTTCTATTTCTATTAAGTTCATTTTCCAATAGGCATGTTTTAACATCAGTTTTATTTACTTATTTATGTTTCTCTTTAATGCATTTGGTACAGGGGGTCACTACACAGATCAGACTCATAGAGATCGTTCTGTTTTCAGCTTCCCCAGCACTGGGATTACAGGTGTGCACCACCACGCCCAGTCTCAGTGGCTGGCTCAGCATGCCCAGGGGCGGGGATGGCAGAGTATGTGGTTCCTGGATCAAACCCTGGTCCCTGCACTTGCCTAATAGCATCAATATTATGTATCAGGTGAAGAATAATATCTTCTGTTTTAATTTTCGAAGAACTTTTCTTTCAATAGCAAACGAATTTTGAGTTCTTTTTTTCCACTTTTAACACGAACGATAACATTCTGTAGAATAAACGAGAGGGCGAAAAGATTATGTATTTAAATAAAGAAAATCAGGTGGGAAAAATTAATAATAAGGATTCAGAATATGCTTGTTCTTTTCATCTCTGAATATCATATCTAGCACATGGTAGTTACTCAGTATATATTTGTTAAATGGATGAATGGGATTTAACTCATGCATGGATCAAGAATAAATTACAACAGACATCTTTACTGCTTAGGAGAAACTACTACGGTTAATTGTCAGAAACGGTAAGAGTGAAGAGAAGGGCATGGATAGGCTGCGAATACAGAAAGCCAAAGAAAATTGCGCTTGTAATATTAGCATCTGAAAAAGTAAAACGTGTGATAAAAATTTAACAGGCTATAGTTATCTTACTTTGATAAAATATTCACTTTATTATGAAGTAGAGTAGACATGAAGGCTTATGCTCCAAATAATAGCACCTGGATCCATGCAGCGATCTTTAGAGTTGTTATTGTAATAATAAGCTTACAGTAAAGGGTTTAAAGGAACCATTCAGTGTTTGACAAATTAAGAACTACCTAAGTAAGAATATGTAAAGCGGATTGCATATTTACCTCTGTCACAAAATTAATCTTGATTCACTTGATGAAATTATAGAACTTACAAAGAATATAGAAATACTTTAATTTTCTTAAATAGCCACAGTGCATTTCAAGGCTGTTTCATCACAGGGACTTTTGCAGGGGGCACGGGGGTGGCCTCCATCAGCAAGAGCATTCGTGATGAGCAAGAGATGGAAGTGGGAGGACTTTAAGAGTGAGGTATGGAGTTGTGGATGCTTTCTTAGACTCAACAGTGACGAATAGATAAGTGTGCAAACACTAAACAAATGAACAACATCAGCAAGCACGTGAAAAAATGAAGGAAACTTACAGAAAGTAGGATATGCATGAACAGAGAGCAGGTCTTCAGCTAGGCTGGAAAACTGTTCTGAATCCGTGTTCTGATCTGCAAGTGAGCTTAATCCTATTTGTCTGGAGGTACGCACAAGGGAGACACTGTGACTAGCCTCCTAGCTTGCTGCACGTCAAGAGGTGGGTGCAGAAGCAGGGGTGAGGTGGCCAGGGAAGGTCCTAGCTCAGATGCTCCCTGAGCCAGAGGACAGGAGAGCAGATCTGGTCTAGAAGCAGTGGGTGAGTTGCAAGTTGGCATGTTTGCTGAGCTCTGCTGGTGGAATTTATTTCTAGGGGGGAAATGAAGAGAGTCTTATAGCAAAAACATGAATAAGCAAATGGAAGGTATTATTTAAGAAGTGACAAGTCTTTCCAGCTGCACAATAATGCAGAAGGCTGACCAAAGTCTACTCATTTCAGTAGGTTTATTTTCCTCCCCACACTACCTCCATGGCTTACCTGTTTCATGTCAACATCCACTTCTGCCAGTTCAAATTCCTCTGCCATTTCCCACCTGTCAAGAACCATCAGAAACTTCACTCAAGAATGAGGAAAAGAGGGTCAGGGAAGTTGCTTGGTGAATAAGCACTTCCCCGGCAAGTGCAAGGGCCTGAGTTCAAAAGGAGACCTTGCCTGGCCTAGCTATGAAGAAGCTCAGCATGATTCATCCTTGTATGTGACTAGAGAACCAAGGATCATCAGTGTGTGTGCGTGTGTGTGCATGTGTGTGTGTATGTGTGTTTGTGTTCACATGTGTGCCACAGATAAACCAGAAATAATTATATAAAAACAGAGAGAAACATATGTTCTTAAAGCATATTCAGTGATATTCAGGAAGAATATCTGATGTTGAGTGTGTTTTTACATGCTTATTTGCTATTTGTATATCTTCTTTCATTAAACAGCTATTCATAACTTTGCTTATTTTTGGTTTTTATTACATTCAAAGTATTAGAAAGGTAGCTCAGGGAAAAGGATCACTTAGAAAACATGAAATGTTTAAGAATTTAACAACATGATGCAGGGCCAGCCAAATAGCTCAGTGGATTAAAGTGCCTGCAAGAAGGCACAGGGGCCGGAGGTTTGGTCCTTGTGCCCACCAGCCTGGCCCTGCCCATGGGGAGCCCTGAGGTGCCAATAGAGACTGGATGTGATGGTAATCCCAGGTCTTGGGAGGCTGTAAACAGGGGGATCACTATGAGTCAGATCTAGTAGCGAGACCCTAAACACCCTGTAGACCCTTCCCTAAAATACAAAATAAAAATAAATAAACAAAAACATGAACCACAGAATAAGAGAAGCAGTAACAGGACTGGAGAGAGGAGAGAAGATAAGAGACAAGAGAAATGAAGGTTCCATCCCCAAGAGCTCAAATGACTATTGTTGAGAGTATAAGTGGCAGAGAAGAGAAGATATGCTGAGACAGAGAAAACACATTCAGGAAACAATAGAAGAAACCGCCCCCAGAGGACAGTAGTCCTTATATTGAAACCATTCTCAGAGTTCTCAGAATGGTACTGAAACAGACACCGCAGCTGGATTTATCACTGAGAAATTCCAAGGCCCAGGGAATAGCTTGTGCAGACCAGGACTTGGAACACAGCAAGAGCTCAGAAAGGGTTTGTTAATATAATTATCATAAAAAATTAAAGAGGAAAAAGTCACCTCGAAGGAAAGAGAGTCAGACTCCTCTTGGAGGTTTCAAGAGGAATACTCAGACTTAAAAAGACTTTGTTTTCAAGATGTAGAACTGAAAAAATAATTTGACCTACAATTCCCCTTATAGTTCAATCATCAGTCCAAATAAAGAATGGTTTAAGGGCAAAGACTCAGAAAGCTTGTTTGATAAGCACTCTCTGAAAAACTCAGCTTGACTAAAGCAAATTTTACATCCACAGTTTCTGTATTTAATCTTATAGTTTGATGCAT
Source organism: Ctenomys sociabilis (assembly GCA_004027165.1). NCBI lineage: Eukaryota > Metazoa > Chordata > Mammalia > Rodentia > Ctenomyidae > Ctenomys > Ctenomys sociabilis. Next base: position 13,265 of record PVKA01012102.1, on the reverse strand, counting down.
TTCGGCCCATACTCAACCATGCATGATATAGAGGAGTTGTGGTATTGCAAAAAGTTCTCTCCTGCTTATCTCCTGTTTTCTTTTCCAGAATTTCATATAAACAGAACAGTGCTGTTTTTCATCCTTTGTGGCTTCTTTCTTTGGCATAATGCTTTTACAATTCATCTGCCTTTTTTCAGATGTGAGTAGATCATGACTTTTTACTGCTGTGTGGTATTCTACTGTAAGAATGTTTTTCTGATCCTTAGGAGAGGGACACTAGAGTTGTTTTTGGTTTATAAAGATTATGAATAAGTGGGCTCTGAACATTGGTATACTATCTTTGTTGAATAAATGTTTAATTTTACTTAAGCGATACCTAGAAATGGAATAAGAAATTGTCACCATTTTCCAGTGTTTGTACCATTTTGGATCCTTATCAGCAACTTTTGGGGATTTCAGCTCCTTTGCATTTCTGGCAAAACTTGGAATTTTAAAAAATCCATCTTAATAGGTTTGTAATTGTATCTCACTGTGATTTTCATTTTCATTTCCCAAATGACTACTGATGTTTTTACATGTTTATTTGCTATTTGTATATCTTCTTTTGCTAAATAGTTATTCATAGCATTGCTTATTTTTGTTTTTTATTGCATTATATGGGTTCTTTATGTATCCTGGATAGAAGTCCTTTATCAGCTACCATTTTGTTAACATTTTCTCCCAGTGTTGTTTTACCTTCTTCATTTTATTTTTAAGTCTTTTTATTGAAGAACAAATAGTAGTGAGGCAATTTCAAATCAAATTAGCAGGACAGATTCAACAATTAATACATTGCACATTGTTTTCATAGTGGCTTTTTGTTGTACAAGGTACAGACATGATACTCTATCTACAAACACTATTAGAGCAGATGCCTCTAATCAATGATTTAAGAGAATGTAGCTGTATAACTATCTATTATTAAAGCTGAATTATAGTACATATTCAATAATTAATACTTTTTACATTGTTATCTTCCTAGTGGTTGTCCATAGTACAAGAAGTAGACAGGATATCCTGTCCAAACACTATTAGTGCAAATCTTTCTTCTCATAGAATTACACAAAAGTACTGTATATTTATCCTAATTGTACTGTTTACACAGACACAGATTGGGTTTTCCTTTGTATCTCTTTTTTATTCTGTCTAGTCCTGTCAAAGATGGTTATTCTGTTGTCATTCAATTATTACAAGAGCTTGAATTCAGTGAAACAATTCAACATAGTCCAGCATTCCACAACAATAGTGAGTTATCTGAAGAAGTTTTTGACTAGAGCCATTTACAGCTCAGCTTATTATTATGGCCTTATTTTATATACCTCATTTTTATACTTTTCTGCTGGATGGTTAAGACTGAGATAAAGCAAGACCTATATAATAAAAAATGTAACTTTTGTATCTGATGAGGTCAGTCAAGTCCCCTCAGGGTTTATCTTGTAACCTTGTACTTCACGCTGTAGATCCTTTGTCATTGTCACAGCCATTGCTTGACCAGTTTGCAGTCTGTGAAAGCCTCAGAGAAAGTTTTCTCTCTTTGAGACTCTCCTTATGCACACTATAGATCATTGATCACATTCCTCTATGGCTCCATAATCTCCTTGATGAGAAAATTTGGGGCACAACTGAGTTCCATGATGTTACAGTACAGATTCTCCTATGTTCTGAGTCTTCACTGACCTTGAAAGACTAAGGCCAAAATGGTGGCTGACCTTGCAGCCCTTCTGTTTCTCCAATTTTTGATCTGCATACTTAGGTTGTTAAGAAGAGAAGCTGATTATTACCCTTCAAAATATGCAATTCAGTGTACCCTAACTATCTGATTAAATTCTTTTTAATTGTTGTTATACCTTTCTATATGTATTTCTTCTTTTGATTTCTTATACTAGGGAGACTATATGATATTTTCACATATGTGTCTGGTTTATTCCACTTATGAGTATATGTTCAAGTGCCATCCACTTTAATATAAATGCTTCAAGTTTATCATTCTTTATAGCTGTGTAATACTCCATTATATAGAAATACCACATCTTTTTCAACCATTGCTCGTGTGACAGACATCTTGGTTGTTTCCAAGATTTTGCTATCACACATTGTGATGCTATAAACATAGGTATACATATATCACTATGATAAGATGCTTTCAGGTCCTCTGGGAAAATTTCCAGTAGGGGGGATAGCTGGCTTTAATGGGATTTCCAGTTCTAGATTTTTAAGGAGTCTCCAGACTGATTTCCATAATGGTTGCACCAATCTACATTCTCACCAGCAGTGGAGAAGTGCTCCCTTTCCTCATATCCTCTCCAACATTTATTGTTGGTTGATTTCCTTATGATAGCTTTTTCTTTGTGGAGTGAGATGGTATCTCAGTATAGTTTCAACTTGCATTTCATGGATGGCTAGCAATGTGGAGCATTTTTTCATATATTTATCTGCTTCTTTAATTTTGTCCTCTAAGAAGTGTGCTTTCATCTCAGGTGCCCATTTCTGGATTGGGTCTTTAAATTTGTGGACCTTAATATATATCTTAGTTTATAAATTCTAGAGAGCAGACCTCTCTCTGAGTGCTTATTAGTTAGGATTTTTTCAAAATTTGTGGGTTGTCTTTTCACTTTGTTGACAATTTCTTTTGACCTGCAGAAAATTCTCAAGAAGAATTGATCCCAGTTGTTAAGTGTCTCAAGTGCTTCCCATGTGAATATATGTTTGTTCATGAACTCTTTGCCTACCCCTGTCTTCAAGAGTTCCTCCTACTTTCTCTTCAAGGAGATTGTTTCTGTTTTAATGTTTAGATCTTTAATCCATTTTGACTTTAGCTTAGTGCATGGTGATAGACTGGGTCAAGTTTTAGTTTTTTACATGTAAAAAGCCAGTTTTTTCCAGTTTTTCCATTTGTTAAAGAGGCTATCTTTCTTCCAGTAAGCATGTTTGGCCCATTTGTCGAAGAACAGGTAGGTGAGTGTGTTTGTAGAGGCCTCTGCATCTTCTAATATTTTCCCTTGATCCTCAGGTTTATTTTGTTGACAATACCATGTTGATTTTATCACAGTGGCTTTGTAGTATAATTTCAAGTCAGGAATTGTGATGCCTCTGCCTTGTCTTTGTTAGCCAGGATTGCCTTTGCTATTCTAGGTCGTTTGTGGTTCCAAATAAATTTTAGGAATGATTTCTCTATGTCTGGGAGGTATGTTTGTGACAGTTTGATAGGGATTGCATTAAATCTGTATAGCAATTTTGGGAGTATGGCCATCTTCATGGTGATGGCTCTTCCTATCCAGAAGCAGGGAATACCTTTCCATTTTATGAAATCCTCTATGATCTCGTTCTTAGGGTCTTGTAATTTTCTGTGAAAAGATCTTTGACTTCCTTGGTTAAGTGAATTCCAAGGTATTTCATTTTCTATGGTGCTATTATAAAAGTCATTGTTTCTGTAGTTTCCCTCTCAGTGTGTTTGTTATCTGTGTAAAGGAATGCTATTGACTTTTGGATATTGACTTTGTATCCTGCTATGCTACTGAATTTGTGTATAAATTCTAGTAGCTTCTTGGTGGAGTTTTGTGGGTTTTTCAAGTAAAGAATCATGTCATCTGCAAATAATGATAATTTAGCTTCTTCTTTACCTACTTTTACTCCTTTTATTTCTCCCTCTTGTCTAATGGCTGTAGTCAATGATTCCAAAACTTTATTAAATAGGAGGGATGATAGAGGACATCCTTGTCTTGTACCAGATCTAAGAGCAAAAGATTTCAGTTTTTCCCTGTTTCGAAGTGTATTAGCCATTGAGTTGTCATAGATGGCTTTTATCAAATTGAGGTAGAGGCCATCTATTCCAATTTTGTATAGGGCTTTGAACATGAATGAGTGTTGGACTTTGTCAAAAGCCTTTTCTGCATCAATTGAGATGGTCATGTGGTTTTTAGTTTTTGCTCTATTGATAATAGTGTATTACATTTATAGATTTTCAAATATTGAACCATCCTTGCATCCGTGGAATGAGTCCTACATGGTCGTGGTGTATGATCTTCTTGATGATTTGCTATATTCTATTTGCTAGGATTTTATTGAGGATTTTTGCATCTATGTTCATGAGGGAGATTGGCCTGTAGTTCTCTTTTTTATTTGTGTCTTTCCCTGGTTTTGGTATCAGTATAATATTTGCTTCCAGGAATTATTTTGGGAGAATTGCTTCCTTTTCAATTTCATGGAAGAATTTCAGGAGTACAAGTCATATGTCTTCTGTAAATTTCTTATAGAATTCAGCTGTGAATCCATCAGGACCTGGAGTTTTCTTTGTCAGCAGGCTTTTTATTATGTTTCATATTTTGTTGGCTGTTATTGGCTTCTTGATTCAGTTTTGGTCATTTGTACCATTCAACAAATCTGTCCATTTCTTCAGTGTCTTCTGTTCTGTGAGTGTAAAGATTCTCAAAGTAGTTATTGATAATCTTCTGAATTTCCACTGGGTCTGTGGTGATTTCACCGTTTTTATTCCTTGTTGTTTGTATTTGAATTTTTTCTTTTCTCTTTTTGATGAGGTTAGCTAGGGCTTTATCAATTTTATTTAGTCTTTCAAAGAACCAGCTTTTTGATTTGTTGATTGTTTGAACTGTTTTCTTCATCTCAATTGAATTAATTTCTGCTCTAATCTTTATGATTTATTCCCATCTTTGCCCTCTGGGTTCGGTTTGCTCTTCCTTTTCTAGATGTCAGAGGTGCAACATGGTGGTGTTTATTTGTTCCCAGTGTGTTTTCCTAACATGTGAGTTCATAGGTATGATTTTCCCTCTGAGAACTGCTTTCATCGCATCCCATATATTCTGATAAATTGTGATTGAATTGTAGATATTGTTGAATTTCTTGTTTAATTTCAAATCTCTGACCCATTGATTGCTATGTAGGGGTTGTTTAATTTCCATATATTTAGCAGGATTTTCTGGTTTCTTTTTTCATTTATTTCTAGTTTCATTGCACTGTGGTCAGATAATAAGCATGGGATAATTTCTGTATTCTTGCATATACTTAAGGATGACCTGTGGACTAGTATGTGGTCTGTTTTGGAAAATGACCTGGGTGCAGCTAAAAAAATGTATATTCAGCTGTGGTTGGGTGGAACACTCTGTATATGTCCACCAGGTCCATTTGTTCCAAGCTCTGGTTCAGTTCTGCTACTTCTTTGCTAATTTTTTGTCTGGTTAACCTATCTTATTGAGATAAGGGGGTGTTAAGGTCTCCTATGGTCTTGGATATTGGATTTTTCATGTCCATTAAGATTTGTCTTACATAATTGGGTGCTCCTGTGTTTGGTGCATAGATATTTATGAGTGTTACCTCTTCCTCTTGAATTTTTCCCCTGACTAATATATAGTGGCCTTCTTTGTTTCATTTGATCCTTCTTGGTTTGAAGTTGAGACTGTCTGAGAACAGAATTGCTACTCCTGCTTTTCTCTGAGGTGTTGGGGCATGTACTATTGTTTTCCATCCTTTGACTTTAAGCCTATGAATGTCTTTTTGAGTTAAGTGTGTTTCTTGTATACAGCATATTGTTGGATTTTGTTTCCTAATCCACTGTGCCAGTCTATTTCTCTTAATTGGACTCATGAATTGAGTCCATGTATATTCATGGTTATAATTGAGATGTGTTGACTTATGACTGTCAATTATTTACCTACTGTTGTTTACTCCTTTTTGTCCTATGTTTAATTGTTTGCCCTATTTAGTGGGTTCCTCCTGTTCTCATTTGTGGAGTTCTGGTAATTGTGATCCCTCTCTAGATCATTTTTCAGTAGCCTGTGTAGGGATGGCTTTGTCATCATGAAATTCTTTAGTTGTTCTTTGTCATGGAAGTATTTCACTTCTCCATCAAACTTGAAAGAGAGTTCTGCTGGGTATGGTAGTCTGGGTTGGAATTTGTTTTCATAGAGGGCTTGAAGTACTCTGCTCCATGCTCTTCTTGCCTCTATACTTTGTGAAGAGAACTCATCTGTAATTCTGATGTGTTTTCCTTTGAACGTGATCTGCTTCTTTTCCCTAGCAGCTTTTCGTATGTTATTCTTGTGTTGGATTCCTGGCATCTTGACTATTATATGTCTCGGTGTGTTTTTAGTTGGGTTGAAGTCATTTGGCATTTGGTATGCTTCATTTACCTGAATGTTAGATTGTTTCCTCATATTTGGGAATTTTTTTGCTATTATTTCTGCCCATATTTTTTAATGTCATTTGTTTTGACACCTTTCTCATTGATGCCTATTAATCTCACATTGTTCATCTTGGCATCTTCTTGCAGGTGATGGATTATTTTTTCCTGCATCCTCATTGTTTTTAAAAGATCCATTCTCATCTTTTCACTAGCTGCACCAGAATCTTCAAGATCTGCAACTCTGTCTTCGCTTTCACTCAGACGGTTTTGTAGACTCATGCTTGAGGTTTTAAGTTCTTCTATATCTCTTTGAGTCTGCTTCATGTGATCTATTTCTTTCCTGTATTGTTCATTCAAGGAATCTGTCATATTTCTAGTCTCCTCTTTTTTTTTTATCCATGTCTTCTTTAGAGGTAGCTATTAATTCTTTTATCGCAGAGTTTTTTCCAAATTGGGTTTCCTCCATGTATTTCTAGAATTGATTCTCTACTTTAGATGCTATGATTTCAAAGATTTCTTTTTTATTTCAGAAATTATTTCTGCTTTGAGTTTCTCTTTATCTTTCTGTTGTTTCTTTCCTTGAGATGCTGTTAATTCATATGTTTTAGCTGGAAAAGTGTTCTCTGGACTTATGGGCATTGAGTTTCCCTTATACATTTCTGGATTTGATTCATTACTTCAGATGCTATGTATTCAAAAATTTCTTGTTTTATTTCAGGCGTTAATTCTGGTCTGCATTCCTCTATACCTTTCTGCTGTTGTTTCTTTGCTTCCGACTCTGTTAATTCATTCATTTCAGCTGAGTTTGTGTCCTCTGCACATATCATTGGTGTGCTCGAGGCCTGAGATTACATTTTGCTCCTTGTCTTTGTCATTTTGTGTACTGACCTCTGACTTTTGTTGTAGAACTTTGGTGCAGTTACAACCTTAGCACATAATGAGATTTGGGTGCCGATCTATTAAGTTTTTTTCTTTTGTCTTTTTTGAGACAGGGTCTCACTATGTAGTTCAGGCTGGCCTTAAACTCACTTTGTAGCTCAGGCTGGTCTTGAACTCACAACAATCCTCCTTCCTCAGCCTCCTGCATGCTTGGATTACAGGCATGTGCCACCACACCCGGCTGATCTATTAAGTTTAAGATTATCCAGTTATGCCTGGCCTGGATCTAGCTATTTTGTTCAGCTTCTTTTTGCTGCAGCCCTTCTGGCACAACTGTGAGCCTGTGGTTCCCCTCTGTTGTGCCCCTGGCCCAGGGAGCACTGTGGGGCACCAAAGCTCCCCCCCACACTCACTGGGCCAGGCTTATGTGGATCTGGGGCCACAAGAGTCACAAAGGTTCTCACTTGCTCGGTGGGCTTGAGGGCAGGGCTCCTGGGAGTTGCAGGGCAGGCTGTCCTGGGGTGGATCGTGCTCAGAGGTCTTGTGGGCAGAAGCACCTTTTTCATTTTAAAATTAGTATTTTGAAGCACAAGAGTGTAAAGAAATACAATTTATTATTATTTTTTTCTTTCGGGGTGTTTTTCCTTTTGGTGAATTTAACAAATCTTTACTAATATAAGATCATTGCAATATTCTTAAGTGTTTTATTTTAAAACATACAGAATTAGTACTTAACCTTCCAGTGAATAATAGATTGTGAGTTAGTGTGGATTCTGGTTTGAGGCTAAGAATATTTCAAAAGTATTTTTTCTGAGCTTGTTCATCAGTTTAATTTTCCCAGCCCATTTGTTAACAAGACTACTGGCTTCCTCTTTGGATTTCATTGGTACTTGTGCACAGAATCAATTGTCCATGTTTGTGTGGGTATTGTTCTAAGCTCTCAGTTCTCTTCCTTTGGGTAGTAAATTTATCCTTAATAAATACTTGTTCTCTTACTGCAGTGGCTTTATAGTAAGCACTTCGTATCAGCAAACTTGCAACATTCAAACTCATCACTCTTTGAAATTATTTTAGTTAATCTGGGTCATTGCATTTCATATAAATTTCTCCAAAAGCACTGTGAGAAGTTTGATTAATATTGTGTGAATCTTATAGATTGATCTGGAGAGAACTGACAAACTGATAACACTAGGTCTTTTCATCCTCTCTCTATACTTTTGGATTTTCTTAGCTTTATTAGAACAATATTTTATAATTTTTAGTTATAGACCTTGGATGTATCTTGCTCAATTTAAGTTCACATTGTTGATGCTATTGCATTTGATACTCTGCTAAATTTTCTAATATATAATGTCTTTTTGGTTGAATTCTTATATTTTTCTCTACAGCCATATCTGAAAACAGTTATGTTTATTCCTTGTGATTGGTATGTTTTTTAAAAGATGTATTTATTTATTTTTTTGGTATAGGGCCTCACAGCTCAGACTCATAGTGATCCTCCTAGTTCAGCCATCCCAGTGCTGGGATTACAGGTGTTCACCACCATGCCTAGTTGCAGGACCAGTTCAGCTCTGGGCCAGCACAGCGTGTGGTGCCAGGGATCAAACCCAGGTCCTTGAGCTTCCAGGCATGCATTTAGACCACCAACTATCTACCTGACCCTGGTATGATTTTTAAAGGATGTATATTTTTTAAAAAACATTATTTCAGGGAAAGGTCTACAGGGTGTTTACGGTCTCACTACTAGATCAGACTCGTAGTGATCCCCCTGTTTACAGCCTCCCAAGAGCTGGGATTACAGGCACATGCCACCACACCCCATCTTAACTGCTGTCTCTGCATGCCCTGGGGATGGGGTCGGCACAACAGGGTGGGGATTGAACTCCTAGCCTCTGCACCTGCTTGCAGGTGCTTTAATCTGCTGAGCTATTTTGCCAGCCCTTAAGTGATGCATTTTAATGATTGTAACAGTGTGGATGAAGATAGTATACATATTTGTCTTTTTATATATATTAGCATAGAAATTTTCAGAGTTTTGGCATTCAGTGTTTAATCATCAAAATGTCAAGGAGGTTCCCTTCTGTTATCCTTGGCTGAGAGAATTTTATTGTTGCTGCTTTTGCTATTTGCTTTATCTTGAATGTGTGCTGAAATTTGACTTTTCTTCCATCTTTTGAGATTATCATAATTTATATCATTTAGTTTAATTTTATAAGTTAAATTGATTGAACTTCGAAAACTAAGCAGTTTTGCATTTTTAGGGCAAACCCTACTTGATCATAATGCACTATACACATATATAGTATATATGTATATTCACTTGATTATAATGCACTATATATATATATATATATATATATATATATATATATATTCTGTTTGTTAAAGCTTTTGTTGCATTTTTTATTTAAACTGGCCTATAGTTTTCTTTCTCTGTAGTGTTGAAGCATTTAGTCATATTTTCACTCTTAAAAATATATGTGGATATATTCTGTGGGAATATGCGGACTATATCACAAAAGGAAAGACATAAATCTAGGGGAGAGGAAGGTGCTGTATTGAACTGAGGTACTGGGATGACAGCTGGTGGTGGGGTCCAGGTATAAGTGGCTCATTGTACAGAAAAGGGCAGGGGGATCTGGAGGGGAAATGCTAGGACATCAGAGAGTAGCAGGGCATGATCAAGAGTTCTTTAAAACAAGCACCCGAAATACAAATAGTGCCAAAAATAAAGCTCAAAAATGAAAGACAATTGTAAACCCTGGGGAAGGGGAGGAGGAAGAGGAGTTAACAAAACTTCATAAAAATACACATTCAATATAAATCACTGCACTATTTGAAATAACTGATGCAAGTAAATAAGATTGCAATTAACTTTAGTGCTAGGAATTCTTGCTTTTCTCTGAATAATCCAGGGGCTGTGACATCAATGCTCTGAGAAGAAAATAGAATTCCAGCATAGACTTTGGGAATTCCTGGGTAGCTAAATGTTAATAATACTAATTAATTATTTTCAGGGTTCAGAGACACTCTAAGAACTGAATATGAAAGCCTTAACTTATTGTAGGATCAAAATACAAATAACCACTTTGACAGTGTAAATACTACAAAGCAGCTAATTGAAAGTGGGTAGTGATGGTGGGGTGTCTGTGTATGGGTAGAGGAGCCATAGAACTCAGAAATCCTAACTTTGTCGAGGGTGGAAACTTGAGATACTATTAAGCATTGATGAATTAAGAACAGAAGCTGTATCTCCACTACTGGTGGGAATGTAGACTGGTGCAACCATTATGGAAAGGAGTGTAGAGACTCTCCACAAATCTAGGACTGGAAATTCCACTCAATCCCATGTTTCTCTACTGGGAATTTTCCCAAAAGAACTGAAAATATTATCATAGTGATATGTGACCACCATATTAATATCAGCACAATTTGTGATAGCCAAATCTTGGAAGCAACCAAAATGCACGTCACCTGAGGAATGGATTCCACTTGAGGATATGCTTTTAAGTGAAATAAACCAGGTCCAGATATGTAAACATCATATAGTCTCCTTAGTATAAGAACTCAAAAGAAGAGATAAAAATTGAAAGTTATAACACAATTAAGCGGAAAGCTAGAACCTAAGGATTAAACAATGAAGAGAGGGCAAAGAGAAAAGCTAGGAAACATGGCAGGGACAAAACCGTACACATTTGTGTACACAAGATGGTTAAGGCAATGATTCTGAGAATCTCCATCAGGTTTTTGAGACTAGCAGTTAGTTGGTAGGATTCTCACCCTGACTAACTACATATGCTGATACCTGTGAAGTAAGCAATTGCACTGAGGATAGCAATGTGTAATATTAGGGCCATGCTTGGAATGCATGTCATTCTGGTCTTCTAAATCTCATATCAATTACTGCTACACTCTTTGAAGTAAAGATTTTTATTTAAAGTTAATAAATGAAAACAAGAGACAAGAAGCAAATGTCATAGGATTGTCCTGCTACAAAATTATAAATGGTGAGATTTCTAAATTTCTGTGTAAAAATATGTAATTATTTTTTTCACATTCCGTAAGGATTTAAATTTTATCATATCAACGATTGATGGAAAATACATGTTCCATGATAAGTCTAAGGTGTTTGATATTCAGATAGTGATTTTAAGCTCAACTGCCTATGTTATAGGGTAATAATATCATTAAGTTTCCCTTCTTGAGGGTTAATAACTTAAGTTCACAGGCTAAAAAAATTAGAGAAAAAAAGGGTTATAAGGGTAGGCAACATTTTGACCCTAGCATTTCAAGGTCAGTGAGGACTCTGGACATAAGAGAACCTGTACTGTAACATCCTGTAACTCAGTAGTGTCCCAAATTTTCTGATCAAGGAGATCATGGGGTCACAGAGGAAAGTGATCAACAATATAGAGTGTGCCTCAGGAGAGTCACATGGAGAGAAAACATTCTCTTAGTCTTTCACAGAGAACAAATTCGTCAAGCAATGGCCATGACTCATTCACATGATTGACACTGACAAAGGAATTACAAACTGCTTTACAGGGTTTCAGGGTAAATCCTGAGAAGATTTGGTTGACTTGTCAAATACAAAAGTTACAATTTTAGTTATATAGATCTTGCCTTATCTTGGTCTTAACCATCTAACAGAAAAGTATAAAATCAAGGTATAAAAAGTAAAGCGATATTAATAGGTTGAGCTGTACAAGGCTCAAGTCAACAACGTCTGACATTGTCAGTTCTGTGGATAACCCATCACTATTCTGGATTACTGGACTACATTGGATTATTTTGCTGAATGCACACACCTACAATATTTGAATGGCAATGGCATACCCATCTCTGACAAAAGTAAAAAAAGACTTATTTTAGTGAAAAAAATATATAACTGATATGCAAAATAGTTAGGATAGATGTACAGCTACTTTCTCTTCACTGAGAAGAAAGATTTGTACTAATAGTGTTTGGACAGGATATCATGTCTGCATCTTGTACTAGGAATAATTACTATGAAGGCAACAATATGCAATGTATTAATTATTATAACTGTCCTACTAACCTGTTTTGAAACTGTCTGATTGATATTTCTTTGTAAATAAAATTAATTTAAAAAAGGGATAGAAGCTGTAGCACATTATTTAAACTTCTAAAGGAAACCAATGTAAAAACCAATTGTAATGTGGTGATCAATTATGAGGAAGAGAATATGGAAACAGACAGTATATATGTTATTGTATCTTGAGATTTTTATCTAGCATCACTGAGCTGGTCAGCTGCAGGGAAAACAGAGAAGTCTGATCACAGAACAGATTGAGAAGAAAAAGAAAACATTTTGCAGGCTAAGAAGAAGAAATTGAGAGGGAAATCTAGCTGAATGTACAAAATAGAAGCCTCAAAGCAGATGAGGAGCACTGAAGAAACCTGAGCGGGTGGGGCTGGTGGACTGGCTTCAGATAGCCTCGGAAGGCACAGGAGAAAAGGCAAAAGAAGTTATGGCAACGAGAGAAAGGAGGGCAGGTATGGAAGACTAGCAGAGCAGCCTCACCATAGCAACACGTGGGTGTCTGACCTAGAGAGTACAACAAGTGGAAGCCAAAATAACAGGCCATTATGACAAAAATAATCCTGAAATGAAGGAAGAGCTAAATTGACTGAGATAGCTGAGCCTACTGTGCTCTGGAATATGTGCCAAAGTGCCTGGAAAGATTACTGAAACCTAAGGACGAATCACACAAACACTCAGGCCTGAAAAACAAACCAAAAAATAAAAAATAAAATGAAAAGTGAACAATTTGAGCTTGGTTGGAATTTTCTTCAGCAATATCAGGTTCCAGAAAGCCCGAGGAAACTGGTCAAAGTTTTCAATGAATAAACATGTTATTTTAAACCAAGCTATGTAGTCTAGTCCTTTTGTACAATAAGATTAATAACAAATATATACCAATAAGATTACTAACAAAAAAATGAAACAAGACACAACAAAGAGGATTCTGTTAACACATTGGTCATCTCTTTTCACATTCAGCCAAACCAAATGGGAGCTTCACAAGGGTTCGACCGAAGTGGAAACTGTTTTCTGAAGTGTGATTATAGAGCCAAGCTGAATAGCACTGATAGTAACTACTCCAGAGTAGGGTCCAAATATAGAAAAATAATAATGTTGCTAAAATTAATAAAGTAAAATTGAGAATATCTATCTGTCTGTCTGTCTGTCTGTCTATCTATCTAT
>PVKA01012101.1:0-58832 GCA_004027165.1 Ctenomys sociabilis | reverse complement strand
TCTCTGGGGCGGAGGCCCAGGACTCCGGGTCTGAACAAGTCCCAGGCTGGCTGGAAGGGCAGCCCCAGATTACAAGGCAGCTCCCTCGCTGGCTCTCCCTCCTGCCCAGGGACGTTCAGAGGGGGCGGGAGGCAAGTCCCATCAGCACTTTAAACTGGGGCTCTTTCTTCATGACTCACCTCCTAGACTTCCTGCAACCGACAACCCTAAATAGCTCAGTCCCACCCGCCCGCAGGGAAATGTTCCTGCTGGGTAAGGCTGGAGGTTACAAGGTGGGCGCCTAATGGGGCAGCCCATAGAGACCCAGGGAGCAGAACGGCTGCCAGCACTGCACAGGGCCACAGGTTTAAGACGTTTTGTTTACAGGCTTTTGTTATTAAGGAAACTGCTGTCAGTCAAGGTAATTCTAGCCCCCATGAGCAATAAATATGCGCCCAGCTAATCTTATGGAGATTTTATTGGCACCCAGGGCAGAGAGGCTCCTTTACCCTCCCCATCCCCTCCCCTCAAAGCAAAAGCAAAACCTCGGAGATTCCCCGACTCCCATTCCCCTAGCCACGCGTGGGACTCGCTTGGTTGGGACTGAGAAAGTGCACTCTGCGACAACAGAAGAGGTCCAGGCAAAGGCGGGGCGTGACTTCCTGGTAGTACCTGGAGGCTGGGGATGACCAAGTGACCTGAAATAAACCCTGGGCGACCTGGTTAATTCAAGGCATGCGCGAGCTCGCGGGGGTGGTCACCTGGCCCCGGCTGCGAAGAATGCCTCCGGGAGGGGCTGGCTCGCTGGAGTCGGTTCCAGCGCGTTCGAGTTCCAGCTGCGTGCCCTCGGGGACACCGGCGGCAAGTCGCGGCTTGCAGCGACGGGAGCCAGTCTCGGGAGAGCTCGAGTCTCCGCGAACCCGGGAGCGCGCCCGGGAGCGCGCCCCGCGACGGTGCAGGGGGAGGGGAGGTTCCTGCAGCCACTCAGAGGAACGGTAGTGAAGCCTCGGAACAACTTTAACTGTCAATCAGACTTAATGGGGTATTTAAAAAAAATGAAGAGGGGAGGGCCATTCTCTTGCTCCGCGCCGGAGCCTCCCCGTGAGCGAATGAATAAGGCCGCGCCGACAGGGGTGTCGGATCCACGCGCGCTCCACACCCAGGGCCTCTCCAAGTTGGAAAGGACAAAAAGAAGGCAATAAATGCTAAGAGGAAGAGAGAGGGAGCCGGATCGAGCGGCAACTCCCAGCCTCTGCTGGAAGAAGAGGAAGGAGGGAGCCAGCCGAGCGAGCGAGCGCGAGGCCGAGCCCTGCGCGCTGAGCCCTGGACCCAGGACCGCGCTCCTCCTGCGCGCTGCTGGCAATCAGATCGCGTTTGAGCAATTTCCTGAGCCCAGGAATAGCAATGAGCCGGGAGACTTTCGCGGGCTGAAACTGGGAGCGCTAAGCACTTTTCCTCCACTTTTTCCCCCTGGAGAAGCGGGGGGCGCTACAATTTGGAAACGGCTTTTTTTTTTTTTTTTTTTTTTTTAATCTTGCACTTTGGAACCGCGGTGCTGAGCAGGGTGCGCGCGTGTGACTGGCGCTTTTTTTTTTTTTTTTTTTTTTTTTTTTTTTTCCTCTCCTTTCCCTGCCTAAACTCTGTCAGTCTGTAAACATTACCTGAGAATTCCCCGGCCGAAACGGTTGCTTCGGCAAGAAACTTCTTGTCAGAACTTCCCACCTCCGGCTTCCCCGCCACCCCTCGCTCCGTCCTAACATACGGAGACGTTTTTTCTCCTCCCGGGGAGGATTTATCTTTTATTTTATTTTTTAAATATTTACCCTTTTTTCGCACCCTGTGGATCGCTTTTGGGGAGAGGTCATTGCAAGAGTGGCCAAGTGGGACATCTCCCTCCGTATTCGGGTTCTTGATTATTGTTTGGGGTGTTTTCTTAATTCCTGTTTTGCTCGGTCCGGGGAGTTTCGGCCCCTGCCCGGCTCCGCGGCGCATAGGATGGTGTGGAAATGGCTGGGCGCCTTGGTGGTGTTCCCCCTGCAGATGATCTATCTGGTGGCGAAAGCAGCCGTCGGACTGGTGCTGCCCGCCAAGCTGCGGGACCTGTCCCGGGAGAACGTCCTCATCACCGGCGGAGGGCGAGGCATCGGGCGCCAGCTCGCCAGAGAGTTCGCGGAGCGCGGCGCCAGAAAGGTACCGGGCGCGGCGACTCCGGGGCGGGCGCGCTGCGGGTGCGAGGACCACCGGTGCGGGGGTGCGCCCACCTGCTGAGGCTGCTGGGACCGCGAGTCGCCGGCCTTCCGGCTCCCCTGCGCCACCAACCAGGGCTGATCTGGTCGGTTTCACCTTGTAGATTTTCCGGGCACCAGACTGTTTTTGCAGATCTGGAGCTGATCCGCTCCTACAGGCTTGGGTGGCGGGCTAGCTGTTTGCCCCCACCTCGCCACTCAGGCAACCCACCCATCTCCACATTCCTCCCTCCCTAGGGAAAGTGTTGGGTGCCACCCCCACCCCCAGCCCTGCGCTCCCCAACCCTTTCCCTTTTTGCAGCCACCCTGGCGAGTTTAGGGTGTGAGGCTCCTCTGTACAACTGGGTGCAGCCTGCTAGCTGGCGTCTGGTATTTTCCTTGGCAACTTGCTTCCCAGCCCAACCTGGGCGGCTTTAGTTGTGAAGACGCGGCGGAGGGGGGTGGGGGAGGGGTGTGGAGACGGAGGGGAGGGAAGATACTTGGCTTGGGCTGGAAGAGGAAGGATCTGTCTGGGATGGTCTAGACCAGCAGGACTGGCACTAGGAAGCCCAGGTGTTTGGAAATCGGGAAAAAGGACAGAGGTTAAACAGCCTATGATAAAGAGCCCTTGTTCTCACCTTCAACCCTGGCCCCTCCCCCGACTGGTCTCTAAAGGGATCCCTCCCAGGGGGGCTGGGAGGTGGCACTCTGCACTGCCTTACACGTTTTGCTAGTCCCAGCACCTCAGGAGAGCCGGCCCTGGTGTTTGGAGACCTTCTGCTTCAAGTAAGGAGAATGAACCAGGTGTCACCCAGCTGAAGCCAGGCTGACCCATCCAGGGACAAGAGCAGTCGAGAGTGGGATCAGAGGCCGGCAGGGCAGGCCCGGCTGTCTGGCCCAGTGAAGAGGAAGATGGAAAACAGGGAATTAGTTTGAAACTTAAACTGTTGTGAATGAGGGAGGCGAAGGGGCCAGCAAAGCCAGCTGATCTGACACCGAGCCACATACCTTGGGGATTAAGTAAATATGTATTGTGGAAACCAAGCCTACATGTAATTCCAGGTTGCTTTTCTTTTGTTAAATTCTGCCCTGCCGGAGATTTACAGTTCCTTGGGGTGGCTCGGGCTGGGGCTGAACTTTGGAGTCTGAACTATTGGCCAAAGCTGATTGCCCATTAACTCTTCCCTAGCCAGGCTACCCCCCGGGGCCTGTGGAGGCCGGATTAGTGGGGTCCACTGTCCAGGATTCCTTCTTCTCCTTGGGTGGTTTGGACAGCTGCTTGACCTTGCAGTTGGAAGGGGATTTCGGAAGCGCTTTTAACCCTTAGACACCTGGAAAAAGAGCAAGACTTGTTCTCAACCTTTCGCTTCCTTGAGGTGGGGTACTATGTTTCAGGGCTTCCAGAGCCCTTGAAGAGGGTGATCAGAGCGAAGGAGGGTACGTTTGGGGAAGGGTGGTTTGGGACAGTTGGGTGTGATGTGTCACTCCTGAGCCATCTGCACCCCACAGAGACTTTCTCCTCACTCTTCAGCTGGCCCTGGTCCTAAACTCTTCTGCTTCTTTGGTAACCAACTGCAGTCAGCAGAAGAGGAAGGCAGAAGAGGAACTCTTAGTCAATCTGGAAAAACTTGACTGACTATAAACAACCCTAGGTTGGAGGAAAGAGATGGTCTTGGGGTTGGGTTTAACAAAGCAGAATGGAGCCTGCAGGCCCATGCACTGGAAGCCATGGCCCCACCTAACTTGGAGAGACACCCTCTTCCAGAGCCAATTGGAAATACTCTGAAATTGGTGGCAGGGTTACCCACGGGGGCCTGCGAAATTTCCAGTGCCACTCACACTAGGCTTAGCCCCTAGACAAGATGGGATGACCAGGAAGGCTCCCTGTAGTTCACAATTATCTGACCAATCATGGGAGCTACTTTCTAACAAGCCTTCCATTTGCACTCGGGGAGGGGAATTTGGAATCTAAGTGCCTGGCCTGAGTGCAACTGGGGCCAGTGAGCAGACTTTGGGAGAACTCCCGGAGCCATGGAGTTGTGGGGGTAAGAAATTTAGTGGAGATGGCTGAGTAGCTTGGGGACACACATTTGAACAGTGGGCCTGAGGATAGTCCAGGAGTTGAGGAGGGTCAGTGCCACCTACAGCCTGCAGTGACATCAAAGGGGCTTCCCTGTGGAGCTCCAGGACTCCCAGAACCCCTGTGAGAAATAGAAGCTACCCCTTTGCCTGGATTCTGGTGGGTTGGATGTTGGGGGAAGGTCCCCAAAAGAGAAACAAGGGAGTGGAGTGGGCACCTCAGCAAACAGATGACATGTCCAGGAGGAGGGGGTGACAATCCTGCTTCCCATAATGTCCTTGAGTTAAATAGAATTGGTCAATGCTTTCAGATCTGAATAATAAGCCTCAGGACACAAAATGTCCCCAAGTAAGGGTTTTCTTCAAGCAACCAAGCGGATTCAAGAGTTCAAAGGTTCCTAACCAGGCCCTTTGTACAGACAGGGTGCCAAGGTTGCAGGGACAGGGACAGTCATCCACTGGTCTCACAGAGCAAAGCTTGTGCTAGGCCAACCCCACTGTGTCCCTTCCTTTTCTGGGTCCTCCTGGAACTCCCCAAAACAGTCCCACCCAGCCCCTTCCCAAAGGCTTCTGGCTAGTCAGACTGCTCACCCAGACTCCAAAGCCTTTGAGCTTGACATGGGTTGTTCTAAACAGGAGCTTAGAAAGTGCAGGAGTTTAGAAGTCTTCCCAGTGGCTCTTGCTAGCTTTGGTCACATACCGCACCCAGGATAAGAACCCCGGCCCCTGCAGAAGCAGGTCTGCTCATGACCAGTTTGGAGTCCTATCTGCTTTGCTATTACTGAATTTTTAGTTTGTTGTGGGTGTGCAGCCCTGTTCCTAGAATATCTTTGAGGAACTCGTTCTCTGGCTGGATGTGTGAATCCTATGCTCTGTGCCCTCTGTTCTGCCAGTCCCCTTCCTTCCCATAACCCACAGCAGAGACCACCAGGTCCACGATTCACTTGATGGTGACTGTAGGGACTCGGCTCCACAAAACACTTGTGTCTGGCAGGTACCTGGCACAGCTAGGCCTCTAGGGACCAAAGTAAAGAGGAGTAAGACCTAGAGATGGCCAGGTGCTAAGCACAAAGGCAGATTGCCACCTGTGGGCTCCAGAACAGATGACCCACAACGAGTTTCTCTTGCTAGTCATATTCCAGCTCCAGGTTGGAAAATACCTGTGTTATCTTTCTAGGAGATGCCCACGCCCACTTCCCCACAGCTGTCTGCCCTGAATGTATCTCAACACTCCCAGTCAATGTTAACATTTTCCACCGGAAGCTGAAGGTCCCAGTTCCCTAACTAGACTATCAAGTGAACTCTCGTGATTGTTATCCTAACATCACCAGATCCTCTCTTTGCGCTGAAGACAGTGCTTACTAGATCTAGGAGTAATGAACTTGAATCCTCAGTCCCACCTGGCCCAACCTTCATCTGCCTTAACCCTCTGCCAATTCTTCAGACTTCATGTCCTTCTGAGATTTTATTTTTTTCAGACCCAAGTGCATTTGTTTATGACAGCACAGAGCCCTTTGGGTCTACTTAGATGCTACTGGTAGTCCCTGACATGTATTGTTACAGTTAATTCCTGTGGTTCATTTCTGTCTGTCGTTTGTTGATACCGTCATTTTGAGAAAAGCATCTTCTCTGCATTAATGAGAAGGTGTCCGCTCTACCCAAGAAAGGTGTATGCCTGTCACGATCATAGCAACTCACCTCTGAAGTCGCCGCCACCAAAGGGTCCCAGGGGTTGAATCTCCTTCCCCCTTACCTTGGTCCAAACTATGCCCACCCTGAGAGCATCCATTCTCCTGCTGCTTTCGGAGAGGCAAATCTAAAGGTACGCGGTGTCTATCAGGGATTCAGAGCATTTCACAGTGTCTGAATGTGCCATGCAAGTCAAGAGGCAGCTAAAGCCAAATGGAAAGAAGTGATTCTGTTTCGATGGGTGCACTCTCAAATGTGTGTCGCTCTGCCACATTCCCGCTAAATAGAATTGGCAATAGGCACGTGCTTGGTTTTTTTCAAAAGAGTGCCAAGGTACAGAATAGGCTAGCAAGTGAGTGGTTGGCACGGACTCATTCATTCATTTACATTTTTATACACTGAACAAGTTTACTGTGTATCGACTATGTGTCAGGTACTATTCTGGGGACTGAGGCTGGGGAAATGGCCAAAGATGGAAATCCTCACCCATGTAGAAGCTTGAGCGAGCAAAACAGAGGCAAAAAGAGCTGAGAAATGAGATAAATACAGTGGTGCGTGAGTTCGCTAAGAAGGGAAAGCGGGTACCGAGTTCAGACATTCTAAAGAAGACAGCAGGAAGGCCAAAGTGGGGGTGTAGTGGGATGGAAGGAGGCAGCCTTCTGGTGCAGGAAGGACAAGAGCTCCCAGGCAAGAACATACTGGGGTTTGGGGGAACTCGGGAGCAGCCCGTGTGGCTGGAACAGAGCGAACCTTGGGGTTGCGGGGGACTGAGTGCCCCTGTTACAGTCAGGACATTGGGCCCAGCAGACCTCAGATGGGCCTTGGCTTTGTCCCTGCATGAAACTGGAGCTGCTTATGGATTTTGAATGATGAAAGAACACCACACAGGGAACTGCTGGACTGTGTGGGAGTGTTTTGCTGAATTCATGCACCTATAGTATTTAGATGCCAGTGGAATGCCCATCTCTGATGGGACTAAACAAGAAAAGGGGCTAGAAAGGAAGGACCATTTTGTATTTGTATATACAGAATAGTTAGGATACATATACAGCTACTTTCGCTTAACTCAATGAGAAGAAAGATTTGTACTAATAGTGTTTGGACAGGATATCCTGTCTGTTTTTTGTACTGTGGACAACCACTAAGAAGATAACAAGGTACAATGTATTAATTGTTGAAACTGTCCCGTTAATCAGTTTAGAAACTATCTCATTGATATTTGTTTCTCAATTAAAAAAAATTTAAAAAGAGTACCACACAGGTCTTATGAAGGTCGCTAGGAAGTGGGCGAGGGTGTCAGGCCTAGGGCAGGACACCAGACGAGAGGTGGCTGGTATCCAAACCCCACCCTCAGGAGCCACACCAGGCTGGCTTCCACTCCTCTTTAAGGCTGTGCAGAGCTCAGGACCTTGGTGTGTCACCGTTCGGGGACTTCTCTGTACTTCCAGTCAGGTGGCAGCAGGGGGCTGAAGGGGCACCCAGGTGGACTACAAGGGTTCTTTCCTGTTCTGCATGGTCCCAAGGCCACTGGAGCATTGTTTGTCATCAGCACAATGCAGACTTAAGGTATCATGGGGCAGCTGAAGGGTGTCCACGGAGCAGCGGACAGATGCTGACCCCCTGGCCCGGTGCACGGGGCCTGCAGGGCTCCCAGGCTTGCAACTAGGCCCTTCACTATTATTCCGGGAATCCACTCAGAAATGGGCAACACAACTCTGAGCAACTGTAACTGTGTCACTTCCCCCACTGATCCAGAAAGGCCAGTCTTGGAGATGTCACAGGGAGCTACAAAGACCAGGTTCCCTGCGGCACTCAGTGTTCCTGGAGCAGTGACCATCCCCAGATTGAAAACTCCACTGGCACTTTAGGAGCAAAAGTAGACTCCACCAGGTGACTTTTAATTGCAAGAAAGCTTAACTCCCCTTGAAGAGCAAATAAAATCCACTGCATTTGGGTCCCAGATGTAGTGATGCTTTTCTGTTCTGCAAGGTCCAGGGGCTTCTAGAGCACTGTCCTCAGTGCAGTGCAGACTTTAAGAGTGTCAAGGAGCGGCTAGAGGGTGTGCAGGGAGCAGGCTTTAAAGGTCAAGGACTAGAAGTCACAGGTTGGGCTGGGTGGCGAATCCTCGGGAGTGTTGCTGACTGCGTAAGAGGTAGGGGACAGTGTCCGCCGCCTTCCTGTGCCGCATGGGCAAGAATCTATTCCAAAAGGTTCTGGAATGCTATGGTGAATTCAACACAGACACCTTCTTGCCCTGTGGAGCTTTCTGCAAATGAACAGGCTGCTCTTTAAGCAACTATGGGGGAGAGATGCCTGCCTGGAAGAAGTGAGGGTGACCTCATGCAGGCATCTCTTCCCCCATAGTTGCTTAAAGGGACCTCCCAGGTCCCTTCCACTCCTTAAATTCTATGAGTCATTGGCAGCACAATGACATCTACGCCAGTACCCCATACAGGGGCAGCAGGAGGGACCAACACTTAATCAACCAGCACTTACAACCGAAAAGAAGACGTTTGTACCATGACCTCACCAGCGACCCTCCGTGCCATGTGGTTCCTTTGACCACATTTTCAGGGTGCTCAGAGGAGGAGTGGAAGAGGGGCCCGGGGTGCTCAACCCCTTTAATCTGACCCTCAGTGGTGACTCAGAGACCCAGGGCTCCCAAATGGTTGTCAGGTTTCCTAGGGCTCCTGGGCATACACGTCACTGGTGATGCGTCTGACTGTTGTTGTGTGGATGACTGGGACTGTGGACACTGCTGGGGCGGCGAGGACTGCAGTACCGCACACAGCTGTGGCGGCCCGCGTGTGGCAGGCCACGTGCATGACTTAGAACCCTCAGGATTGCTGCGCAGCGCCTTTACCTGTTCCCCTGTGCTGTGCTTTGTGGTCCTTGTCTGGACCCGGAGGTGACCACTCTTGGGACGCAGGCACAGAGGAGCGCTCTAGGACACGTCGCTGGAGGCACAGCTTGCACCCAGGATTCCCAGCTTCCACGCCAGTGCTTTCCCCACCATGAGGTCAGATAATCTCAGCCAGCCCCAGCCTGCTGCTTTCAGGGTTAGGGAGAGGTCAGGAGACCAACTGTTAGATCCCAGGCCAGTGCTAGGAGGATTCTGGAGGAGTTTGATAAGCAGTGTGTGACTCACAGTATACAGGCAGGGACGCAGTTAAATCTGCTTTTCCACAAACCTTTGAGAGCCCTGAGCAGCGGTATTTGCATCCAGTGGATGGAATGCTTGCCAAAGGATTAAGGCAGTGGTAGCTATCAGGATTTACACCAAAGAGCCAGCTGAGAGGTGGGAGAGATTCCACAGTTGATTCCCTCAGTGCACAAGCAGTGTGGCATCTTAAAGGTACACGAACCCAGTATTAGGGATGAGCAAAAACTCCCTCTGGCCCAGCCTGAGACCACCAAACTGGATTCTCACAAGAGACCTGAGAGGGACAGAGAAGGGAAAGAGTGCTGTACTCAGAGGGAAATCTTGGAAACCTTCCTGAAGGAGGTGACCACCGAGGGGGCTGCAGTGAGTGGGTCAGTCTGGCTGATGGTAGAGAGCCCTGTCCTAAGAGGAATGGCAACAGCACAACACGCCTGTCCTCGATACCTAAGACAGCTGGGACTACATCCACCAAAACCCAAGCCCTGGGCGCCAGCAGCGGTCATCCTAGCCAAGCCCACTGGGTCTAAGCACTGCTCTGAGAAATGTGACCTCAAATCCACTCCTCAGCAGCCCGCTGTCCACACTGACACGTGCTCCCGGGGAGGTGAGCGCAGGCCACTGTCCCCTGCCCCTATGTCCCACTGCACCAGCAGCTGAGCCCCAGCACACCAGGAAGGCAGACAGCAACAGGGACCAAATTTTCAAGTAGCTGGCAGAGGTCCCTAGGGGGGGTCCCAGAAAGAACCGCCTCACACCTCCCTGGGCACTAGTGAGGGCGGAGTTTGACTCATGGACCTGCTTCTCTAAATCAGCTTTGCTTTGTTGTGTAGCTTAGCTCAGATGTCTGCGTGCATTTGAAAACACACATTTTTTTTTTTTCATGGCTTTAGAAAAGGAACAGATGGGGCTTGAGAGTAGCAATTCTAGGAAGTCACTCTGCAGTTCCTCTCCCCGGCTGACCCCTGCTCCAGGGTGCTCAGGGGCATCTCCTGCTGCCTCAGCCTCAGGCACTGCACCCATGGTGAGGTAGCTCATGGATTGAAGTGCGCTCTGCTACCCTGCACCTTTGCCCTTGGAGGAGGGTGCCCCTACCACCCGCAGGCTAGCCCAGCCCCTACCAGGGTCCCTTTTCCATCACCACCACCAGCCCCAGAGCCCTCTCCAAGGAACCAAGCCCAGTGGGACTGGCCAGAAAGGACTCAAGATCTCTGCCTAGCCCTCTATCCCCAAAGATCCAGCCCTGAAGGAGTGTAACTTGGCGGCAGCAGCCCTAAAGCCCTCATCACAGTGCCCAAGGTCTGCAGTAGCAGAGCACAGTTCACTGGCCAGAACACTATACAGGGCCTCATGCAGCCAGGACTTGTAGGGACTGACTCCTGACTCCATGCATTCTTAAGGGCCCTCTCATGGACCTGCTATAAGATACCAGGCTTGCAACAATATCTCGCTTGGCGTTGGTTCCTCATCTGAGACACGAAGGTGTCAAGATTTAGTGACATAACATGTATAAAGCTCTTAATTCAAGATGAGCACATTTGCAACAAGTGCCCATTCTCATTAGGGTCAGTGACAGGGGAGGGGGCAGTGGACATCTCTCCCCCAGCCCCAGCTATGTACCTTTGGCATAGAGATGAAATGCAAAGAACTTAGGGGCTGCTATGCTGGGTCCCCCCAGGAAGGGGAGAATTCTGCCAGGCCACAGAAGCCTGGAGAATCTCAGCCTTTGACCTCTTTGGAAGTCCATGGGAGGCTCAAAGCCTGGCGTCTTCCCTCTCGTGCTGCTGGCAACAAGAGCCACTTTAGTAGCAGCATTGGTCCAGCCTTTAGGCCTGAGCTGGGGATGGAGGAGCAGGCCAAGGTGGGGCTTCCTGTACTGGCTTCCGAAGGGGCCATTAGTCACTTCCGGCCCTGGTCAGGGTTACTGTGGCAACCCATCAAGCTTTGTGGCCACCTGTTCTTTCTCTTCTGTAAATGAATCTAAGACAAAAGGACAGAAAGTGTGTTCCTCTTATTCTAGGCATCCCAGGCACTTGGCACAGTGTCTGCACACAGTCAGCGCTTAATGAATGTTTCTTGCCTGAATAAATGCATGACTGGCCCATCAGATCCCATGCGAGCCCATGTTTACTGGGCACCTATTATGTGGGGTGGGGCTCATAGGCACTCTGCACACAGCAGGGTCATTTACTTCTCACACTGACTGCCAGCATGGGCCATCGTCCGTCCTAGTGACAGAGATGCAGGAAATCAGCAACTTGGTCACACAGGAAGTGCTGCGGAGGATCTGACCCCACACCTGTCCTTCTCCGGCAAGTTTCTCGGCCCCTCAATTAACAGGAGAACATATTCATGGCCCCAGAGAGCCTGCCCGAGTGTGTCGTTAGCGGCCAGGGTGTCTAACGGGTCAGACAGCTGCCCTGGGGTCAGCCGAGCCAGAGGTGCTCTTCAGATTGGTTCACAGGCTCTTGGGACAACAGGGCCCTGGTTAGGCTGATGAATAGCTTGGCTCCAGGAGCTCAGTGCTGCCGCCACCCCCGCCAGCTCTCGGGCCCTGCGTAGTTCACTCCCCTACCATTTCCCAGACTTCTCCACCCAAGTGCTCACACCTCTCTTGCCCTGCTGCTCCTGTCTCAAATCCTCCAGGTTCACACGCTAGTGGACAGACAGATCCTCTGCCCAGCAGTTCTGTGAGGGTGGGAATGCAGCCCCCCACACAGGGTGGTGCTCCGTGGGACTGGCCAATCGGCTACAGGTCGTGTTTCACAGGCAGGTGTGTGCGTGTGGGTGTGGGTGGGTGGGTGTCGAATTCTCCTGGGGACACTGTGACAGGGAGTGAGGACTTGGGGCAGATATCCAGTTTCAGGAACCCCAGATGGAAACTGCCTGAAGGCCCAAGCTGCCAGTGAAGCCAGCCCAGCCTCCAATTCTGGTCTGCAGACTTCTTAGGCTATTTGCTGACATCAGGGCCAGCACAGCCACCAAAGGCAGCCATCCTGCCCGACACACCCATGTGTCGTCCCTCCACCCTTGGCACCGTGTCACTACCTCTCAGTTGACAACAAAGGGCAGGCTGACCTGGCCCATCTGGGCCACTTCTCAGTTAACACATGACAGAGGGGGCAGGGAGCTCGGGGACAGCAAGGTGCAGGTGAACATGGGCCACAGTGCCCTATGAGAGCTCGCTCCTCCCTGACAGGTACATCAAGGGCCTTCCCTCTGGTATCATCTGAGCCTTCAGGGTGGGGGAAGTGTGAGTGTGCACACGTGTGTACGTGCATAGGGTTTCCTTTCTTAAGGAGCCAGTGTGACCAATGTAGCAATTCAGATTCTGGGTTCAGAAGTCAGAAGCACCTACATTTGTACTCTTCTGGCCCTTCTGCTCAGTATTTGACCCTGGATAAGTTGCTGGACCTCTCTGATCCTCTTTCCTCACCTGCCCTATGAGGATTCAGTGAGAGAACAAGCTAATATTCTGAGTGTGGAATGAGCCCTCAGCCTGTATTGGCCACGATGAGGCTGCGGCCAGCCGTATCCACTCCAGCCCTGTCCTGTACCTTCCGTAGGCATCTCCAGGGTGTCTTTGCAAGACTAGTTTATTTCCTTTGTTTTAAGGGTGCCAGTAGGTTACAGTGTGAGGGAATACGTTGGACACACTCCACTGTGGTCTGCAGGCCTGGACAAGTCCCTTCTAGGAGCCTCTGTTGTTGCAAATGACCACTACCTTGGTGAGAGCAGAACTCCTAGCTGGGTCTCAGCTGGGCAAACAGGGCAGGGCAGCATTCCCTTGGGAAATAGTGGGGGAGCCCTCCAGCTCCTAGAGGGTATCTGCGGCCCTTGGCTTGTGGCCCCTTCCTCCAACATCGGTCAGACAACGTGTGCCATCTGAGCATCTCCCCTTGTGATGTCTCCCTCCCACATTTTGTTCCCCATGATTACATCGGTCCACTGCAGCACTCCAGGACAACCCGTTCATGTTCAGGTCAGGCTGTTGGCAGCATGAATTCCAGCTACAGCCTTAACTCTTCCCCCTTGCAGTGGAAGGCGCCACAGCCGAAGGTGCTGGGGAACAGAGCGAGACCTCTCAGGGGCCCATGATTCTGCTGGCAGTGTCGAGCCCAGCAGGGACCTGGGGGTGATTTCACGAGATGGCTGAGCATGCTGACCACGGGTAGGAAAGTGTTGGTTGGATCCGCCCTGAGCACCTGCTGGGTGCAAAACTCTTCTGGATGCCAGGGAGTCCCCAAGGATGGGAGACGTCAGTGTCCCTGCTGAGGAGCAGCTGTCAATGTGGCTGGGGCTGTAGAAGGTCACTGGACAGAAACAAGGGTGCTCACTGTACCCCACCCAGTGAGCAGCTACCCCACAGAAGAAAAGGCTCTGGTTTGCCCCCCTCCCAAGGACAGGTGGAGGGGAGGGAAGGGCCCCTGGGTGGGTCTCTGCTCAGTTGCAAGGACCAGGTAGGCACAGGCTCCGTCTAGCAGGGGAGATGGGCTGGCAGCCTGCAGGGACATACTGGCAGAGGTGGCTGTATGGGGCGGACCATGGTGAGAGGTGGCTATGAGTACAGACAGGGCTGCCAGGGTAGTCTCGATGCCACCACTGTTAATAAAATGCTTCCCCGGTAATAAGTATTTTCCACAGAGCAAGCTGGCCTGCTCCTCAGAACAACCCCAGAGGCACCCGCTATCGTTGCTCCCATTTTAAAGGTGGGAGCACTGAGGCCCAGAGAGGTGAACTACTTACCTCACATGGGCCTGGGATTCAGAACCAGGCAATCTGAGGACTGAGAAAGGAAGTCTGGCTCTGGGTAGGATTGGGTCTAAGGCAAAGCATAAGCCTCGAGGGTGTAGTGGAAACAGCAGAAGGCAGAGGGAGGCACAGGTACAGAGCAGCACAATAAGAGACGGGTTTTTCCGGGAAACCTAAGAGTTTGTATAGTGGGACACAAATGAGTATGGCTCGGGGTGAGGGCTCTGCGGCTCCGGGAGGCTGTGGGGTGGAGTCTGGAGAGCACTAGGGAGCCACTGAAGTTTCTATAGGATGCATGATGAGACCACATTAGGGAAAGAGAGAGAGCATCCTGCTTTTTCCTTGGAATCCTCAGATGCTGCATGAGGAGGATACTCTGAGAGAGGACTCCCAAGAGTCACTCTGCAGGGCTGGTGCTGAGGAAGCTCTGCCTCGCCTGGCCCTGAGCAGAGCCCCTGCAGATCCACAGGCTGTGCTGACCTGGCCATTTCCTGTCTCCATGTCCCACTTCCCCTCAAGTCCCCAGCTGTCCAAGCTGATAGCCGGTCAGCCAGCAGAGCCAACGCCATGGCAGCTGACCTTCGTCCTCGCAAAGAGCAAGCTGATTCCTAATCCATGGCCTGGGGGATACTTACTTTAGCCCAAACTGCAAGTAATTTAGGGCCTGTCCTTGGAGACTATTCCATGCATTACTCCTGAGTAGCTGGCGGTCCTGGGGACACACTGCTCCCAGTGTATTCTGGGCACATGGGTTCTGTGACTCTGGATTTCACCCTGGGGTATGAAAGAGATGCTGAGTCACTCCCAGTAAAAGGTCATCTTTCCTTTTCCAAAAGAACAGCAGAATTCTCACCTCTCCAAGCAGCTCCCAGAGGTGTCACGTAGCAGCGTAGGTGTTCCACTCAGCCACTTCTGCCCAGGCTCTTGAGAATGATTTACAGGCCAGGTGTTCTATGGTTCCAGTGTTTAGAGGTCAGAGATGCCTGGTGTGGTGGTGCGTGCATGTAATCCCAGCACTCAGAAGGCTGAGCCAGGAGGATCGCTGTGAACTCGAGGCCAACCTGGCCTACCTAGTGGGACCCTGTCTCAAAGCACAGTCAGTAGCGACATCCACAGCAAGGGCTAGGGCAGCCCAAACCAAACCCAGGGATGCTCACAGCAGCAAGATGCAGAGACAGGCATGGCCTCTCACGTGGGTTCAGGTCAGGCCTGACCCAAATGTATGAGTTGAAATTAAGACAAAATGTGGGACTTCTACGCCATGGGGATTTGGAGACCTAGAACTGGGGCTCTGGACCTCACTGTTACAACCAGAGCGGCCCCCCAAGGAAACAACAACTTTTGCCCCTAAATCTAATATGCATCCGTGCTGGCTGTGTTCATGTACTGAATTATCATTCCTGAAGTTGACATAGTCGTGGAGTGACAGTGAGCTAGCTAGCAGCGTGAAGGAGAAAGTTGTTGCATGAGCATGGAGAAGAGAGAGAAATGCGGGCTCAAAGCTCAGAGGTCACTTTAGAGGTTCCCCACACCCACAGGCAGGATGATGAGGGAACCCCAGTGGAGTTGATACCCTGTGCCCCAGCTTCTCCCAGTAAATGCAGAGCTACATTCGGGGGGAAGGAGGAGATTGGACAGACTGCCCTGGGCTGTCCTAGAGCCTCTCTACCTTCTCCCCAGGCTGGGCCCGGGTACCTGAGGCCTCTGAGCCACTCTCCAGGCAGGGACCATGTTCTTGTACTTTTGACCTTCCCCACGCCAGCGCGGGAGGCTGGCCAGTTGGAGATGGTGGGGCCCAGAGATGCCAAGTGACTCATCCAAAAGTCACACAGCAAATCAACTCCAGAGCAGATTCCTTAAGGCCACAGCCAGGCTGCACTCACAGGCCAGGTCCTGAGTGGCGCCTCCTTGGAATGAACTGATGGGCCGAGGGGGAGGGGGGTGTCAGGGCGATGGGAGGCTATAGGGACCTTTGAGGACATCCTTTGTATCTGAAGCATGGTGTTCACCCCACCCCAAGCCAAGAGCCAAGGCAGTGATCCCCGCGCTGCCTCCGCCTTGCAGAGGGTCAGAGCGGACCTGGGAGGCCCAACCCTTGGCTTTGGAGGCCCCTTGGGGAGGCGGGGACCCCCGGGGAGCCTGACCGCAGCTGGGTGGAAGCCGCAGGCCCTCGGGATGCTCGGAAGGAGGGAGGCCTCCAACTGGGCCGGTGCCTGCGGCGCGGAGGAGGGGAGGAGGGCGGCGGACGGTTCACCGGGCGGCCAGCAGACTGGCTTCGTGTTGCAACGTCTGGTGGCGTTGGAAGCATCCTGTTGGGCGCAGCCTGCCGCGGAGCGTGTGTGGCTGTGGCTGTAGGCTGCGCGGCCGGGCTGTTGGCACCTCGCAGGCTGCTGGCAGCTCGGGTTCAGCCGCAGGTCAGCGGCGCCCATGACGTCACGAGTTTGTTTACGGCGGGTCTCCAAGGAAGAGCCGGACTCCAAAGTGGCGGGAGGGGGACCCCTGTCCCACTTCCAGCTCCCTAGCTCAGCTGAGCTCCCTCCCGGCCTGGAGCCCCTCCTTACCCCACCCTATCCTCTCCTCATCTGCACCCAGGACCCCAGTGCAGCCCTCAGCCCCAACCATGCCCCCTTCGGTACCCAGAAGCCCAGCCGCAGTTATCACCCAGCCTCAGGGCCACCTACCCTTTGGGACTCTGGCCCAACCCCGCCCTAACCTCAGGCCTCCTCTCCAGGCAGGCGGCTCCCTGCAGCCCGCTGTCATGTGAGCCCCACCAGCAGGCTTCAGTTTCTTGGCTGTGGGGGCAAGCTGGGTGGATGCAGACCACTTTGTTATCCGAAACTGTGCTTCCCAGCTAGGTGGGCAGCGGGCCTGTGTGCAGCCACCCAGCCGGGAAGCAGCCCTAGGTCCCTGTGGGGATGGGCACTCACCACCTCCCCTCCCCCTCCCTGTGCTCTGGAAGCCTAAGGAAGGGACCTGGCCTTCCAAGTGCCTGTCTCTTCCTAGATCCCTGGGACTTGCCCCAGCCCACCTTCCCGGGAGAGGGAGGCCATGCTACTCACCTGCAGCCTGGCTCTTGCCCTCTGCAGGCAGCTGATCCTGCATGCTCTTGCGTACCCTCCTCCCGTCCCCCAGCACTCCAGCCCCAGACCTCTCACCTCCTAACTCCCCCCTACACTGCTCAGGTTCCCACTTATCCCAGACTCCGCTATAGCAACAGCAGCTTGTCCCAGAAGCCCTGGCAGAGGCAGTCATTTCTCCACTCTCAACCCTCCACAAAAGCACCCCCTTTGCCCCCAGAGTCCAATTCCAAGGCACCCTGCTGCTGGAGTCTCCTCAGCTCTGCCACACCAGATTCCTTGCTCACCACCTGCCCAGGGCCTTTGTGCTGCCACTCTGTCTGCCTCTGCCCTCAGACACCTGCGCGACTCCTCCTGGGATCTCTGCTGAAATGTCATCTCATGCCAGACCCTACCAGTGACCATGCACTAAGTGGTCCTGTGTCATTTTTGAGCTCTTGTTGACCACTAGCAGGCAGCAGTTCCTGAGCTGGCAGAGCTCTTTGTCCTCACAAACATAAGTTGGCCACCCCGGGAGACGGGTGTTTCAGCTGGAGGGAGAAGAGACCAGGAGGGCAGACTAAGCAGCCGTGAGCTGGAGCAGGTGACAGGTGGGCAGCATGTTTCACAGGATGGCTTCTGCTTCTGAGGCAGGCCCTGGGCAGCGCCTGAAGGACAGAACCTCGGGGAGGAAGATGGTGCCCTGCAGTAGGAATAGAGTCCACACAGCCCTCAGGGAGAGGAGCTGCAGTCAGATAAGGACAGATGGGAAAGGCCTGCAGGGGGAGCGGGAAGGCTGCTGGAAGTAGAAAACAGCGTAGCAACGTGACAGTAAGGTTGCAGAAGGGTCTCTGGCCTCATTCAGAATGAGCAGGAGAACAGATGGAGCAAGGGCACCCACAGGGCCAGGGCAGTGGTCCTGCTCTGGGCGGGGGGACTGCTGGGCCCACAGTGGCACCATGGGCGGAGGAGAAGAGGTCACCTTCTGGGTTTCAGAGGATGGAATGATAGGGCAATCTGGCTTCAGAAACCTTAACTTTGTTATATCTGCAAAGACCTTGTAACAGACTTACCACAAAGCTTAAAGGCCAGAAGAGCTTGGAACCGAGCGTGGTGGTGCAGGCCTGTAATCCCAGCACTCAGGAGGCTGAGGCAGGAGGATTGTTGTGAGTTTGAGACCAGCCTAAGGTACAAAGTGAGCTTAAGGCCAGCCTGAACTGCATAGCGAGACCCTGTCTCAAAAAGACAAAAAAAGAGCTTGGAGTACAGTGTTTGAGGCCTGATACATCCTGCAAAAACTCTTTCATACTTAATGGAGAAATAAGATCTTTCCATGATCAAGAGCACCTTAAGGAACTCGGGGCCACCAAACTAGTATTTTAAAGAATTCTCAGACATATCATAGAGACAGTGAAGCCAACAATTCCCGGAAGTCTAGTGGACTGAATATGCTGTCAGTCTTTGGGGCCCAGAAGGGCGTGGCTTATGTCCAGATGTCTCCCCAGAGGCTCCTGCAGTCACAGGTAGGACTTTTCAGAGGTGGCTGGAGCCGGAGTGCGTGGTGCTGGGATTAAGGATGACATGCTGGGGTTGATTCACAGTGCAGTGCCGGGAGTAGGGTGCCCCTAATGGGTGCTAGGGTGGGTGGTAGCCTGAACAAAATATAAGGGACAGAAAAGGGCTGCTGTTGTCACTGCTTGTCACTCGCTGCTGCGCTGCTTCACCGCCGGCCCCCTCTTGCCTTGCTGCCCTCTTCCCTCCATGAGCTGTTTCTCCTCTGCGATGCCCCTCTGTGC
This sequence comes from Ctenomys sociabilis, assembly GCA_004027165.1. Classification (NCBI taxonomy): domain Eukaryota; kingdom Metazoa; phylum Chordata; class Mammalia; order Rodentia; family Ctenomyidae; genus Ctenomys; species Ctenomys sociabilis. The sequence goes on along the minus strand of PVKA01012101.1, from coordinate 40,096 downwards.
TGCCACTCTGCTTTGAGCTGCCTGATTTTGGTCTGAAACCTCTTTGAACTATGAGCTAAAGTAAAGACTTCATCTTCCTCTTCTTTTTTTTTTTTTTTTTTTTTTTTTTTTTTTTTTTTTTTTTTGTCTTTTTGAGACAGGGTCTCACTATGCAGCTCAGGCTGGCCTTAAGCTCACTTTGTAGCTCAGGCTGGTCTCGAACCCACAACAATCCTCCTGCCTCAGCCTCCCAAGTGCTGGGATTACAGGCATGCGCCACTATGCCCGGCTTTTTTTTTTAAAGACTTTCTTAAGGTCACATTCACACATTCTGGAGGACACAGTTTCTGGATGTGTACAATTCATGCCCTGTACCAGCTCCTGGCCAGTGGGTAGAATTAATTTTAAAGTACTCAGGGCAGGGCCCAGCACAGAAGGGAGCTCTGGAAATGTTAGCTGTGGTGTCCCTCCCCTCCCACTGGAGGGCCAAGGAGGTCCTGGCCAGTGCACCTACCCAGCCATCAGCCATGACACCATGCTGACCCTTGCTCTGGGCAGCAGTTCCCACCTCCACCTAACCCTGCAAAGCCCTAGTGTCCTTGCCATGGAGTGAGGACTGTCACTCTCCCCCACTCTACACCATATGTCCCTCGGGGCCATGAGCTGTACTAGGATAGGGTAGCACCCTCCCCTCCTTTCCTGGGAGCTCCAGGCACACCCATGTGCCAGGGTTACCTGGGCAATGAGTTTGGACATCATTTGAGAGGGTCCCTTTGCACCTGCAGGAGTCAGTGGTTAAGGATCGCTACTGGTAGTGAGCACCGTAGAGGTGCTAGAATCTGTGGTCAGCTCTGTGGCTCCCAAGGGGAGCAGCTCCAGGCTGCACGTCTGCCTGGAGGAAGGAAGTGTCTGCCGAGCTCCAATTTGCAGTCAAGGACTTGTGGGAGGGCCACACCGCTGGCTGATCTAATTTGGGGAGCCTAACAGTCCTCTCCCACAGAGCCTGTGGTGGCTAAAACATTCCCTGCAGGCCAAACGGGGCCTGAGCCAGCACAGACCTCTCTCTCAGGGCTCCAGGGAGAGCCCTAGCTGTCGTTGTGTGGCCCACATCCCTGACTGGGAGGCCTAGTGGGATTTGTCACCTCTGGCCTCCTGAGGTTGGCAGTGGCATAACCATAGGAGACATGAACCAAAATCTACCATGAATATTTAAAGTTTTAAAATTTAAAAGTTCATTACAAGAAAAGACGTTGCCACAGTCTCCTTCAAAATATTCTCCCCCCTAGCCAGACTTGGCAGCATTGGCCTGTAATCCCAGCGCTCAGGAAGCTGAGGCAGGCAGATTACTGAGAGTTCAAGGCCAGCCTGAATGGCATAGAGACCTAATCTCAAAAAACCAAATAAATAGAAATAAAATTTTTTGAAACCCCAACTATGTCCCCTTCTTGTTTTCTCAAGTGGTTCTGCAAGGCCCCTTCTGTGAGCTTCTTTACAAGGTGTGATCAAAAACACAGTGACAGGTGCTGCCATGTGCCGTCCACAGGAAGGCAGATGTATAGAAAGATAACTGTGTGTCGTCATCCACCCTAGTCATAGGATCTGGCACTGGACCACTTCTGCCTCTTCTCCAAAGTCAAAATGACCACAAAAGGTCAACATTCTGAGTCTATTCAGAGAGCATCCAGACCTGCTTCAGAAAGCAGCAAGAAGGATGGGAGATGTGTGTTTGACGCATGGGGGAGGATTATTCAGACAGCAGTTAATGACCCTGAGTCTATTGTGTAATCAAAAGGCTTTAATTTAAACTTCACCTTGGTTCTCAATCACACTTTGCAGAATGCTTGCCGCCTCCTTTCATTATTATCAATGGGGCGACAGACGCAGATCCAACCCCTGCCTGTAGACCCCACTACCCCACAAAACTGCAGTTGCTGGAGTGATACGGCCGGAGACCCCAGCACGGTTCCCCATGCAGCCTCCCCTGGCCCCGGCCTGGCTGAAGCAGGGCATTCTTGCTGCCATTCTGCAAGAGGGTGCAGCCCGCAGTGTGCAGAGAGTGCGAACAGGGCTTCTGGGAGAAAAAGGAGGATAAGGTTGGGCGATCTGGACTGGAGATGCCTCAGCAGCACCCCGTCAGCACAATCTTTTGGAAGCAGAAGGGCTGGTGGGCTTTTGGCTGGGCCTGGGTGACAGAGCAGCACTGGCAGATGGGGTCCACCCCAGGGAAAAGGCCCCCTAACAGTGCTGGGATGGGGCGCAGTTCTAGCACAGCTTCCAGCTGCCATCGTTAATAGGAGTATTTTCTAGCCTCAGTCTTTGTACAAAGGACTGTTACAAATGCCTAACTCAAGTGCCACTGCTCTGCATGACCAGGACAGGAAGGAAGAGGAACTTTGGGACCACATCTGCCAAACCTCCTACCCATTAGCAGCCCAGAACCTCCTCTCTAGAATCCCCAAAGTCCCCCAAACCCATCTTAAAAACCTGTTTCCCCCATGATGTCAAGGGATGATCTGCAGCCCGTCCCACAGAGGGCAGCATGGATGGCTGTGCCAACTTGTGGATAAAGCAGGTCTTCCAAGCCCGGCAAAGGATGGGGATAGAGTGATCGCTCTGAGTCCCTGGATCTACATTGGTCAAAGCTGCATCCAAGGCCAGTGAGATAGCTCAGTGGACTAAGTGCCTGCTTAGGAAAGTTCAGGGGCTAGGGTTTGCTTCCCGGCATCGCATGCCGGGCTGGCCCCTTCCCCAGGTGTGCTGAGCTGGCCACCAAGTCTGAGTGTGGTGGCACATGCCTGAAATCCCAGTGCTGGCAAGGCTGAAAACAGGAGGATCACTGTGATTCTGAGCCAGGTAGTGAAACCATGTACCAAATACATTTTTATAAAAAGCATTCAGAGGAAGCAAGACTGAGAGCCCCTCTGCCCAGGGTCTTTGGACACCCCAGCGTCTCTACTCCTTCCAGACAGAGGGATCTTCTCTGAGCAGGGGAATCTATTTCTTTTGCTGTGTTGATAATAGCACTAACAGCCAGCTTTCACCACGCCCTTGCTAACCTGCCCAACCCTCTTCCAAGTGGGTGCTTTAACCTTTACACATAGACACCAAATCCCTGGTATCAAAAAAAGAAAGAAGAAAGGAAGAGGAGAAGAAGATAGAATAAAAGCCAGACACACTGGCTCTAGAGCCCAGGTTCTGAGCTGCTCTACTCTAGAGACCGGCTCTCACTCTTGAAATGGAAAAAGGGAAAGAGGAGGAATTTGGAGTGTAGGGTCTCACTATATAGTCCAGGCTGGACTTGAACTCACTGTATAGCCTAGGCTGGCCTCAAGACCCTCCTGCCTCAGCCTCCCAATACTAGGATTATAGGCATGCACCACCATGCCCAGCAAGAGAAATCCAGCATTTAACCAAGGCTACACACATATGTGCAGCTTTTGAGAGAGTGCGTGTGTCCGTACTTCCCATGTCCTCCGCCCTCCGCTAGACACACATGGTCCTTTCTGTGTGGCAGGCGCAGCAGCTCCACTGTGTCACACATTAAATGTTTGCTCTCATCTGGCCGCCAGGATGGTTTTCTGTTTGATTCTCCTGCTATGGGGGTGGGGAGAGGAGGCGAGCCTGCGCCCTCCGCCCTGGGCCTGCGCCCTCACCACCCAGCCTGCTGTACCTTGGGGTCTCCAGTGGGTATTTTCAGCTCCTGCGGAGCCAACAGCACATTCCAGCTCACAGTGCGGGACCCTGGGGACAGGGGCTGGCCTGCCAAAGACCTGCCCAGGGACTTGGATCTTTCCGGGGCTGCCAATTATAAACAGATGCTCGTCCTGGGAGCCGCCCGGGACCACCCGGCTCACAGCCCCCGTGGGGCCGCGCTCCGCAGCTGACCTCCAGGAACGACGGCCAAGACCAGAAAACAGCATGAGCCCCGGTTGAGGCGTGAGGCTGGGCAGAAAGGGGCACCCGCACCCTCCGGCCAGGTCCGCATGCCCGGGGATCCGCGCTGAGCTGTTGCTCTGCCCAGCCGGGGCAAAGCTGGGGGTGAAGTGAGCACACTTTCCCACATTGCTCCCAAACCCTCCGGAACACAGAGGGATCCGCGCGCCGCGGCATCTGCGCACTGACGCAGGCGCCAATGCGGGCTGCCTTGTGGAGAGCAGGAATTCTGAGTCCTGCCGCTCTGCTCTTAGGAGCAAGGGCCCGCACAAGGCTCACCTGGGAAGCTGAGGCAGTCACCCTCTGAGGCTGTAAGGATCAAAGAAGGAAACAGCTGTATGCTGAGCACAGTTTCCAGGCCGGGCCCGTGACAAGGGCCGCAGCCTAGTGCTGGAGAGAGGACGGGAGAGGACACTCAGGAAGGTTTCTGCAGAGTGAAGAGGAGCCCATGAGATGCTCTGGAATGGAAAACAAAGATAAACAACAAAGGGAAAGATGAAATAGGACCTCATGACGGATGGGAACTCTGAAAAGGCCCAACTGGGGGACTGAAGGGCAGGTGGGAGCTGCCCCTACTGTGCTGAGTTGCTTGTGTGTAAATAACCTATGTGGGAGACGGTATGTGGGGATGCTTTTATCACACCTTCCGTTCCTAAGGTTATAAACAGCCTTCTCTTTAGTCTTTCTGTTCATACAGTTGGATATAAGCTGCACAACACTGCTGTTCAGGTCCCAGCTGTCACTCAGTGGCCGAGGGACCTACGACAAGGTGCTGAGTATCTCGGAGCTTGGACTGCGGTCCATAAGGATGAATCATGGCTGCTCCTTGTTCTCATAACCCGTGGTTTGCCTGTTCCTTCTCCATCTTCTCCCACCTTTGGAGCTCCCAAAGGCCGGAACCTCGCCCACTGATACAGTGCTGACCACACAGTGGGCTGTGCAGGCGGTCCTGGCAGGCGGATCGGCAGGGCTGCTGTGACTGTTTTATGTGGGTTTTATTTTGTTTTGCTTTTTTGAGAGGGTCTCACCACAATTCAAGCTGGCCCTGAACTCACTAGGGAGCCCACGCTGGCCTCAAACTCAAAGCGATTCTCCTGCCTCAGCCTCCTGCATGCTGGCACCAGCACCACCAGCTTTGCTGTTGATATTGAGCAAGTTAAGGCATATGTAGGGCCTCTGAGTGGAAGTGAATTTTGGGTGTTGGTCCCTTGGAACTTGGGAGCCATGTCTTTAAACCTCCCATGTGTGGTGCTCTGGGCTGCCTCGTAGAGGGAAAGGTTCTGGGTTTAAACCCTGTCACCCTTACCCCTGAATGTGGCTCTGAAGAGTGATGATGACATCTCTCACGTGAGAGGGTTAGAAGGCTTCAACTGGGACTGGAGCTGAACAAGGGTTGGCTATGAGGCCAGAGTGGGACCTGGGTCCTACACAGCAGTCCTGACCAGATTCAGCAGCACAGCCAACATGGGCTGCACCCAGCAGGCTGGGGTCACCCTCCGTTCCTTCTTCGTGCTTGGCTGTCTGCAGGCAGAGAGAGAACAGGCGCTCACTGTTTGCCCCAGAAGGAAGGGAAGCCAGGATGGCAGGCTCCAGACCTTTAGTTCACAAACCCCCTGGAGAATCAGAGTCAGCCTCTGACCTCACCGGTTGCTCCGTGTGCTACCAGAGGCCCATCACTCTGCCCCTGCAGGCCCACTGCTCTTTCCAGCCTAACGCTATCTGGCACCAGGCGGGGCCCTAGTCCTGTCAGCTGTCTGGTGGAGCCACCTGAGAGGGCCTGAGGAGTCATACCTGCCTACTTCCTGATGAGTAACTCAGCTTCCCCAGAGGGTCCTAGCAGGGAGCCAGAGGAAGAGCTGTGTCCAGAGCAGCTCCACCTGCCATCCACTCAACTCCTACATGCCACCCAGTCCTGGGGACATGGGGACAGGCCCTGGCCCCAATCACTGTGGGGAGGAATGCACCACCTGCTTGTGCTGTATAGCTGCAGTTCCCAAAGTGATGGGTGCCTTTGAAACTGTGTCCCAGAACCCCGAGGATATCACATGTCCTCCTGTGCAGCTGAAGCAGGTGCTTCCCAATAAGGCTCCTGGCTTATCCCCGGCATTGATGTGGCTAGAAATTCCTGGGTCAGCTAAGGCTTTTTTTTTTTGCCTCAGCCAGATACTAGGGAAGTGCAAGCTGTGAGGGCCTGTTTCCCACAAGAGCCAGAGGTGACCAAAGCAGGAGAAAGAGCCAAGGATTCCCAGCATTTCAAGCTGATGCCCTCAGGGAAATGGGTGGGGAGGGGAATAGATGGGTGGGTGGGTGGGTGGGTGGATGGATGGATGGATGGATGGATGGATGGATGGATGGATGGATAAATGGATAGATGGATGGATAAAGGGTGGGTGAGTGGGTGGATGGATAGATGGATAGATAGATGGATGAAGGGTAGGTGAATGGATGGGTAGGTAGATAGGTGGATATGTGGATGGATGAGTGGATGGGTGAGTGGATGGATGGTGCTATGAGTAGAAGGAAAGGAGGGATGGTAGGCAAATGGAGAGGTGGGTAGATGATAAGGGCAATGGCAGAAATCAGAATAGCAGCAGCTTTGGGGCAGGGGTGGGTCTGGTAGATACCATACCAGGTTCCCTTCCTGGAGTGTTGTTCTCTTTTCTTGTGGCTGAGCTGAACTTCCAGCTTCTCCTAGAGGAAATGTTGTATTTTTAGTTCAAAAGACTAGAATGTGTGCCTTACAGCCTGTCTAGCTGCAATCTGTTTAGATGGACGGGTAGTCATACAGATGAGCAAAGGAACTGTGGGAGCTTCCTGTAGTTCAGGACTTCAGATAAAGTAAATAAGGTCTCTGGGCTGAGCGGGGCTTTCAAAAATGGGGTTTCCCAGAGATTTTCTTAGGGGTTGAGGGGCTACTTTTATTTTCTTTTAAACTATCTGTAAAGTTTTTAGAACTCTAATTTAAAAAAATTAAAGTCCTTTGGTAACCACCAGAATCCCCCCAGCTAAACCCATCTCACACCTTTCTGTTCTAGGGAAAGTTCTCGGGTTTTAAGGTAAGCAGTTGGTGAACTGCTCTTGCCTAGAGCCCCTTACTTTGCCATCCCCTGTGACAAAGAAAATTGCACCAATCACCCGCGAGCTGGTCTGTTGGGACTGTAGCTACCGTAAGACCCAGTTTAGAATGTGTGTCATCCCGAGGCAGCCGTGTGTTCTCAATAGTCATCTTTAGAGTAAGCAAATATCACAAATACTCCTCTTTTTTAGCCACACGTTAGGGTTTTTACAGTGGGCTTTTTTCTTTTTTTAATCGGGGGAATTTCACTGATTTCGTTTTTATTCAGGGAGATTTTTTTTTTTTTTTTTTTTTTTTTTTGAGACATTCTCACTAGCTAGCTCAGGCAGATCTCAAACTTACCCAGGCTGGCCTCAAATTCATGATCCTCCTGCCTCAGCCTCCTCAGTGCTGGATAATAGGTGTGCACTATCATCTTCATTGGTCCGTTTATTTATTTATTTATTTTGGCGAACCGGGGATTGAACTCTGGCCCTTGCACTTGGCCAAGGAAACGTTTATTTCACTGAGCCATCTCTCTGCCCCAGTTCATTGGTCATTTTAGAGAAAAAGAAAAGTAGAAGCTCATTGGACAAATCTCTAAATCCTTCTGGCTCTCAGTTTCCCTGATTCTAACCTGAGCAGTTTAGGTCCGCAGCCCTTCTCCCTCCCTCTGTGCTAATTCTTAGGGCTGCTGTCACCCCAGCCACCCAACCCTGAACTCTTTTGCTTAGGGTGAATGTGTCAAGCTTCTTTAGGACAAATTTGAAAACTACTCTGGTTTGTCTTCTGTGTGTGTGTGTGTGTGTGTGTGCGTGCGTGCGTGCGTGCGTGCACATGTGTGCACGCTTTACTGGATTTTTTTTTTTTTTTTTTGTATAGGGTCTCGATACGCAGCTCAGACTTACAGTAATCCTGTTTTCAGTCTTCCCCAGCACTGGGATTACAGGCATTCTCCACCACACCCAGCTTCAGTAGCTGGCTCAGCGCCCAGGGCTGGCATGGCATGTGATCCTTCCGCTTGCCAGGCAGGTGCTTGGACTTAGCTGAGCGATCTCCCCAGCCCTATTACTGGAGATTGAACCCAGGGCCTTTTGCACTGAACTACATCTCTAGCCCTTCTCTTGTGTTTGAGGCAGGGCCTTACTAAGTTGCCCAGGCTGGGCTTTAATTTGCAATCCTGTGAGCCACACTATGCTTGGCTCCTTCTGAGCCTATCATGGACTATTCATAAATTAGCCCAAATTCTTTATGTGCCCACTTATTAGTGCTGCCAGGTCACCTCCTACCACATGGAACCCACTTGTACTCCAGGCGCCTGCATGCCCCCTCCTGTCCTTTCCCAGCTTGACTGCAGAGGGATCGCAATTTCCTCGGCCTCTGTGGCCTCGCAGGCAGAGCTTCCCTCTGTCCTAACACCTGGTGTGAATAATTCCAGCTCTAGACTAATTGGTGAAGTCATTCAATTCCTAAAGGAGAGAATGTGGAATATTGTGCAGAAAGAGCACGCCACATAGCTGAACTTGGGCTGACAGGAAGTATCCTGCTGGCAGAAGTGTCTGAGAGACTTGTAAGTAGCACATCAGTTGAACAAAATAGGTTCAAGGGCCCGTGAGATAGCTTAGCAGACTAGGTGCCTGCTCAGGCAAACGCAGGGACTGGGCCCGATCCCTGGCACAGCAGCCCACCCCCCAGGTGCGCTGAGCCGCCCACCAAGTCTGAGCAAGGTGATGCATGCCTATATCCCAGTGCTGGGGAGGCTGAAAACAGGAGGATCACTGTGAGTCCAAGCTGCATCATGAGACCCTGTACCAAACACATAAATTTTTTTAAAAGGCTCAAAAAATGCTGGCTCCCTTGACAGTGAGCTGTTTTCCTCGGTGAAGATTGTACTATTAAACAGCTTCATATGCTTTATTCTTGGGCAGAAGCAGGGAGGCCAGTGATTTAAAATACTTGTCTTAGTGACCTTTCCTGTCATTTGGACAAAATACCCAAAGCCCATGACTTCACGGAGAGGTTGTTTTTGACTTGCAGTTTTAGGTCAGGTTCAGGGGTTCCAAGGCAGAAAATGAATGGAAGGCAGAGGGCCACCCTGGATAAGAGCCGCTCATGTCATGGTGGCCAGGAAGTGGGGAGACAAGGGAGGAGTCAGGGAGGCAGCGTCCTCCCAGGTCAGGCCCTAGGGACCCCCCTGCAAGCATCCCCAGGTCCTGACTTTATCACCTACACACGTGAGAACTTTGATCAAAACCCTAACTAGACAGTATTTTATGACTCCCCGAATCATCCTGTTCCCTCCTTCTAGATTGTTCTCTGGGGCCGGACTGAAAAATGTCTGAAGGAGACAACAGAGGAGATTCGCCAGATGGGCACTGAATGCCATTATTTCATCTGCGACGTGGGCAACCGGGAGGAGGTGTACCAGATGGCCAAAGCTGTCCGGGAGAAGGTCAGTGTCCCAGGAGGGTCTGTGTTTGGCATGGAGAAACACAAAGTAATGCCAGGCAGAGAGGACATGCCCATTTGCCAGGGGGAGAACTTCACTTAAGGCAGAATGGCACTGTCCAGAGCAACCTTGGGGACTCTCCTGTGGAGCTGGTCCAGGTGACATGAGGACTGGGCTGACTGCATCACAGGGGTCATCAGTTATTGTCCCATTAGAAGCTGAGGCTCTACAGGTCTAAAGTGGGAGAGAGACAAACGTCCCCTCGCCTTCTGGGAAAATCCAACTGACTCTAGGCATGTACCTGACTGTGTGTTGGTGTCTCAGTTACTCTTCTCTCATTGCTGGGACAAATACCCAACACATAAATGAAGGAAGGAAAAGTTTATTTAGCTCGCAGTCAGTAGAGGTTTCAGTCCATACTTGGCTGGCTCCAACGTAGAGCAGCACAGGGCACAGAGAGCAGCCGTTCATGGCGGCAGCAAAGATCAAGAAAGAAAATGGGAGTAGTGGCAACAATGGCTACAGAGAGCAAGTCTGTCTCCCTTATGCTGCATTCAGACCATCCTCCCCAGGCTGGGTAGAGCACTCACACCCGTAATCCCAGCAGCACTCACACCTGTAATCCCAGCAGCACTTACATCCATAATCCCAGCAGCACTTACATCCATAATCCCAGCAGCACTTACATCCATAATCCCAGCAGCACTCACACCCGTAATCCCAGCAGCACTCACACACGTAATCTCAGCAGCACTCACACCCATAATCTCAGCAGCACTCACACCCATAATCCCAGCAGCACTTACATCCATAATCCCAGCAGCATTCACACCCATAATCCCAGTGGATCATGAGTTAATCACAGACTCTAGAAGTCTGCCCCATGACTGCATGAGACTTTGGGGGGACAACTAGACACAAACCATAACAGTTGGTGAACCCCAAGAGAGGAAGAGCTATCCTTCTAAAGTATTTGACACATGGTAATGTTAACTATTTTTATGTAATTATAGCCTCATTTATTGTGGGTATACTATATCCCAGGTTTGGTAGGGGCCATAATTTATTTCTAATCCTCAGAACACAGCTGGTATGGCATGACCACGACCTTATAAACAAGACTGATTCTCAGACAGGTGACAGAGCTTCCCAAGGCCATGTGGCTAGGATGGTGGGTTCTGGTCTTTTCCCCGGCAGGTGTAAGCCTCTAGGGCTGGCCATCCTCATGGCCCCTGGCTTCCTCTTGTCCATAGGTGGGCGACATCACCATCCTAGTGAACAATGCTGCCGTGGTCCATGGAAAGAGCTTAATGGACAGTGACGACGACGCCCTCCTCAAGACCCAGCACATCAACACACTGGGGCAGTTCTGGGTAAGGACTAGCCTGACCCCAAGCCAGCTCTGGGCATGAGGCAAGATGGGAACACAGAGAGAGGCTGAGGCCAAGAACATAAAGTGGCCACACAAGAGGAATGACTGGCCCCGGGAGCCACAGGTTTTCTGATCTGTGAGCTCAGTGTACACAGCCATGGGCCCTTGGTCCACTAGAGTGGGACACATGGTCACTAGATTAGGATATGTGTCGGGGCAGACTGCTCTCCCCAAGATGGGTGGAAGGGTTGGTGGCAGTTGTTTCGGCACCAAACTGACCTTCTGCCCACTCTCAGACCACCAAGGCCTTCTTACCTCGAATGCTGGAGCTGCAGAATGGCCACATCGTGTGCCTCAGCTCCGTGCTGGCACTGTCCGCTATCCCCGGAGCCATTGACTACTGCACATCCAAAGCGTCAGCCTTCGCCTTCATGGAGAGCCTGACCCTGGGGCTGCTGGACTGTCCAGGCGTCAGTGCCACCACCGTACTGCCCTTCCACACCAGCACGGAGATGTTCCAGGGTATGAGGGTCAGGTCAGTGCTGGGCACTAGCCTCCTTCTCTGAGCTAATGCAGCCAGGGGGCCGTCGTAAAAACCGTGCCATAAATAGACCTAGAAGCCTTGGAGCCTTGTACCCTGGTGTCTGATTCTCTACCTGCAGGGCTGTGGGATGCTGTAACAGGTCAGGGTCCTATTTCCCAGTTCAGGGAGCTTATACAAAGCACTGGGGCTGAGTACGTGCTGGGTAAGTGCCATGGAATACTACTACAAGAACATAGAATATCGATACATAAGTAGCACTGTGACGTTCACAGGCATGATGCTGAGTGAAAGAAGCCCAGAATATACAGCTCCCTGTATGACTGGATCCTTCTGCATGGTTCCAAGTGCTAACATGGGCAAAATCAGGCTCTAGCGCTGGAAAACCGAGCAGTGGCCGCCCCTGGCATGCATGAGCGCAGAACTGGAAAGGAAGCAGAAGAAACCGCCCACTTGGGGATCTGGGTGGTGATTAAATAGGCAAAAGTTAAAATAAAAAAGGATTGTAATAACATAGCAATAGTGTGACTGCAGAGCTCGGAGTGTTGCTCGGTGCTAGCACGCTTGCCTAGCATGCAGAAAGTCCAGTGTTCGATCTCAGTATCAAAAAGAAAACAAGGTAAAATTTAACCAATCTGTGTGCTCAAGATATAGGATGCAAACGCAGAGCTCAGTGCAAAGAAACAGAGGCCCAAGCCCTTTCTCCACAGCACAGTTCTAACAGAGAGAGTTGGCCTCCTGGGTGGAATTCAATCTTAGGAGCCCAGCACCTGCGTAGCTCCCGCATAGGGGTGGTGTGCTGCTTGGTGTTGGGTCTGGCTCATTATAGTGCTGCAGACTTCACTGCTTATCTGTAAAATGAGCTGTCAGCTGACATCACGGGTGGTGAGGGTACAATGGTGTCAGTGCAGAGCGTCGTAGGAGGTACTCATCGACTGCCCAGTGCACAGCACACTCGTGACACACGCAGGGTCCGAGGATCTAGATACACAGAAGCCGGGCATGCGCCGAAAGCTGCTTCCGCCGTGTGTTTTGCTGCCATCTGTGACGATCTGCCTTCTGAATAAGAGGCTTCAGCTTCTTCTAAACTTGAGGGCGATGTGAAAGGAGCGTCATGAGAACTCGATGGGAGCCGCTCAGCGTGCCTTAGCTGTTCACAGGGACAGCGCGGCGTGGGCAGTCACCGATCGAAAGCGCTGGATTTAGCACCATCCGCCAGCTCTTGTGTGGCTGCCAAGCTTTGGAATTACTTTATGAGCTCCCCGGGCTTCACTGGGCTCCTCTGTAAAATGGGAGAAATAACCTTTGCCTCATAGGATTACTGGAAGAACTGGAAGCAGCACAGCCAGTGCATCAGGAAAAAAGCCCAGGACATCTTAGTATAAAGGCTATTAATATTCCTTGAAAGCTTTTTTTTTTCCTCTCATTGAGAACTCAGTTTGGTTTCTTTTCTGCTGAGTATATGAGAGGCGCTCAATAAATGCATGTTGACGGGGATGAGCTACATTTTAATGGGATGCACTGGGCACTGAAGCACCAGGACACTCACAGCCCCTGCGTCTGCGAGTCTGTTTCATCTTCCAACATCTTCCTCCTTCACCATGTTAAGAAGGAAACTGAAGATTTCCCCTGTCATCTTCCTTAGTGGTTTGGAGTGTGAACCTTTATAGCCTGGAGTCAAATCCCAGCTCTACGTGACCTCAGGCAAATTACTTGAGTTTTTCTCTGCCTCGGTTTTTTCATCTATGTAAGCCGACTTCGTCACAGTACCCTTTGTTGGGGTTGGATGAGCTCCTCTGTGGGAATCGACTAGGGCGGACTGCCAGGGGTGCGCACTGGATGAGCTTTCGTTTCCGGCAGGAGCACAAGTAGGTCCGGGATTGGCTGGAAGCCTGGTGCAGGGAACCGTGTGTGAGCCAGCGATGGGTGCAAGAAAAGAAAACTGAAAGGAAGGATGGAGAGTGGGTAGAGAAGAAGAGGAGGAGGAAGAAGGAGAAGAGAAGGAGGGAGGGAGGAAGGAAGGATTGATTTCTTACTGGAACTAAGCTTAGCAGCTTCCCAGAGTTGAAGGCGAGGGACAAGTTAGGACAAAGTCATGGTTTCCCAGTAAGACTGGCCACAGCAGCAGGTGCCGTTGTTCCTAGATTTCTACTTATTGATTTATTCTGTAGTCCAGCCTCACCCCGACATGGGCAACCTCGAAGCAACCCGTTTTATAGACGAGGGAACTGGGGCTGAGACGCCAGCTCCAGCTAGAAGCAGGCTAGCTGAGCATACCTTTCCTAGAGTGTGTGGTCTCTGTTGCTGGTCCAGGGCTTGGCTAGCACCTCCCAACAACCATCCCACCCATCGCGGAATGAAAGGAGAAAATCCTACCTGCAGGAGGCTCACGGTTCCTTTGCAGTTCTCCTGCGGCCTCTTACCTGGGGGTCCACCCAGGCCCACAGAGGTTGACCTACCCACCCTTCATCTCTTCCCCAAGAGGCAGAACAGTCAATAGGCAGAGGTTGGAGAGTTCACGATCAGTCCCTGTTCATCCCACACGTTCATACATGCTGATCTCTGCGGAACCCAGGCGCCAGCCCTTCTGGACTGCAGAGAGGCGACGGCAAAGGGAAAGACAGGGCAGGGTTGAGACCGCAGGACCCAAGAGCAGCTCAAGGGCAACATCAGGCCCAGTAGCTCACCACCCTTCATCTTCCCATGCCAGGGCAAATCACGCGGCCTTTGTGCCTCCTAGGTCAGAGCCAGCAGCACTGGTCTTACACCTGCAGCTGGGGAGGGTGGCAGGAGCAGGGCATGAAGGCACCAGGGCAGTGGCCCAGGGCCCCTGCAGGTGGGGGTTGCCCTCGCATCACCTGAGCCTCTGTCTCCTCATCGCCCGGTTGGAGAGAATGATCCATGCCCAAAACAGCACTGCTGCCGGGCCCAGGGTGAGTAGCGGCTGCATGAGCACAGGAAGCCCCTGCATTCGTCCACTCATTTAGAAATGCATGGAGGGCACTCTGCAAGTGTTGGAATGAATCCGGGACTAGATCCGTACAGGGGAAATCAGGCCTGCAGAGGGACAGGCAGGGCACTTGTGGTGAACAGCAAATGGGCTGGTGTTTGTCCTTGCAGCAAGTATTCATAAGCACCTGCAAAGTGCTAGAGGTTAGGGCTGGCCAAATAGCTTAGCAGATTAAAGTGCCTACAAGCAGGCGCAGGGGCTAGGGGTACCATCCCCAGGCCTGCGTGCTGGCCACCCCCGAGCCACTGACTCGGCAATTGAGACTGGGCGTGGTGGCACGTGCCTGTAATCCCAGCTCTTGGGAAGCTATAAACAGGTGAGTCACTACGAGTATGACCTAGTAGTGAGACCCTGAATACCCTGTGGACCCTTCCCTACAACAACAAAAAAGTGGGCTAAGTATTTTTTTTTTTTTAAAGTGCTAGAGGCTAAGGATAAAACTCAATCTGGTGGGGGCCACGGGAACAAGGAGCAAACCAGGCAACCCCAGATATGACGAATGCAGCCAGGGGGGCTGGCAGGGGGCTGAGACCAGAAGCCACGCAGGGTGACGGCCACGCTGCTGAGGCCTCCAGGGTGGGACCCCGCAACAGTGAGCCTGGCTGTGTGGACAACTAAGGAAAGGCCCTGCTTGCAGAGTGTAAGGTGACAGGGACAGAAGGGCTTGATTCCCAGGGCAGAGCCCTGAGCAGGGGGACCTCTACTCTTTGGGCCCCGGGCTGCAGCAGTGAAGAACTCCAGCACATCAGGGCTGGGGCAGCGTTTCCAGAGGCTGGAGTGTCTCCCACGGGAGCAACCAAAGGGGCCCCCGAGTTGTGGAGCCACAGAGTAGCTTCTAGCAGAAACCTTGCTTCTGAAGAAGTCACTGTGTCTCTTCCCACCCTCAGGTTCCCCAACCTCTTCCCCCCGCTGAAGCCAGAGACGGTGGCCCGGAGAACAGTGGAGGCCGTGCAGCTCAATCAGGCCCTCCTCCTGCTCCCGTGGACCATGCACATCCTCATTATCTTGAAAAGGTCTGGGGCTGGGGAGAAAGCAGCGGATCATGTTCATGGCAAGCACTTCCCCACCCCCACAGGCAGCAAAGGCCAAGCCCTCCCGGTGAGAGGCACCACGCCCCTCCTCACTTTGCACAAGAAAAATCTTTAAATTCACAACTCTGGGGCCGCCACCCCCAGGAAGCCTTCTAGATTGCTATGCCTGGAAGTGACTCTTTGCCATCTTGTCTCCTGTTTGATTCAGCAGGCACACTGGGGCCCTCCCTGTCCCATATCTACGGGGAGACTGGGGATCATAAATAAGATATCTGGCTGGGGACATAGCTCAGTGGTCTAAGTGCCTGCCTGGCAAGCACGAGGACCCTGGTTCAATCCCCAGTACCACATGCCATACAGGCCTTACGCTGTGCTGGCCACCAAAACCAGGTGGTGCACGCCCGTAATCCCAGGACTGGGGAGGCTGAGGTCTCACATGTCATAGTGAGACCCTGTACTAAATAAATAAGCAAAACATTAAAAAAAAGAAATAAGATATCTGCCACAAAGGCTCTTGTGTGACAGATGGACAGGTGAAGGTGAGCACAGGTCTTCCTGGGGAAGCCCAGGAGCTCCAGGTCACACCCAGGAGAGGCCTGTGGGATGCTGCCCCAGAGACTGTGACTCCCAAACCGTACCTAACCACCCCATCCCACACAGAAAGTCTTTGCTGAGGAAGTGAAGCTTGGAATTGATTGATCTAAGTGAGTGAGTTGAGGCCCTAAGATGCTGTTGTAGTCTTTTCAGTTGCTATAACTGAGTAGCACGGACTAGGTCATTGATAAAGAACAAAGGTTCACGCGGCTCACAGCTCTGGTGGATGGGTCGTCCACGAGCAGGGTGCCACATCTGCTCAACATCTGGCAAGTAGGGCATAAGTAATAAGAAACTCAGTATATAGCTTGACAAGAGAGGAAAGGGGAAGTTGTGGGACCATCTACCCTGTTCTGTGTGGCCCCCAGTGACCCTGCCCTTGTCCACCACCATAGTGACAGTCTTCTTTTCTTTTCTCTCCCCATCCTAGCATACTGCCACAAGCTGCACTGGAAGAGATCCACAGATTCTCAGGAACCTATACCTGCATGAACACTTTTAAAGGACGGACATAGAGGCAGGAGGCAGAGCCATGCCACAGAGCCTGAGGGGCCCATGGTGCCCAGGCACACAGCCACGCCTGTCTGTGGGCACATTACTGCTGGGTGAGCCAGGCTGCTTCTGTTCCAGGCAAAGACTCTCAGCCCCTCGGGCCAGTCCCAGGACCTTTGCACAAGACCGATGGGTGCAACCCTGCCTCTACAGGGAGGCAAGAATCCAGCCAGTAGCCACCTTGACACTTTTGTATATTTCTAATTCTGTAGAGTTTACTGTTACATTGCTTCTCCAGTCTAACCAGCCTCAGCCATGTGCATAAACTATTTCCGGGAGGGTCTGTCCCAAGCGCTCTGTCTTCCCCTCTGAAACCCACTCATCTTCAGCTTGAGCAAACTGGTTGATCGGCAGGAATGAAAAATAAAGAGCGATGGCTTTTGCAAGTTCCTTGCTTGAAACCCTTGGTGGGAAACTAGGCAGGGGCCAGGCCTAAAAGCAAAATCCCCATCCACTGGGAGAGGTCCCTAGGCAGGGGCCCCAGCTACCCAGAGGAAAGAAGGGGACAGAGATATGGAGAGACTGAAGCTAGGTCTGAGGTCAGAGATGACTTCTTACCTACTCAGGTCACACCCTTCCAGGGCATGTGGCTTCACTGGCGTAACTGTCCAGCACTGGTCTGCAGACTGGCGCGGCAGGGCCAGTCTTTGCGAAGCACCTGCTGCGTACCTAGCACCAGCTTGGCGCTAGAGGGGAGCACTGCAGGAAAGTTAAAACCCTG
Organism: Ctenomys sociabilis; assembly: GCA_004027165.1. Lineage (NCBI taxonomy): Eukaryota > Metazoa > Chordata > Mammalia > Rodentia > Ctenomyidae > Ctenomys > Ctenomys sociabilis. The sequence goes on along the minus strand of PVKA01012101.1, from coordinate 22,859 downwards.
AAGACACCAGGACAAGATGGCAACACACCCACGTTTTAGGAAACAGTGACAGCTGTACAGTAAGTCGAGTGCAGTAGGGGGCCTCGGGTCTCTCGTCTCACCTGACTGCAGGGCAAGGGAGGTCTGGAGCCGCAGAAGGGACTGGCACAGATTTAGCCCATAGGAAGAGATGCCCACGGTCCTCTGTAGCCTCCCTGCTACCCCAACCTCTAAAAACTCATGCCTGGAGGCAGGAAGAGGCAGGGTGCCTGTCACAACAGTGTCCTCCCGCTCAGCTCTTGCCAATGGGTGGCAGGTGTGGGCAGGGATTCCCCCAGAGAGAAGGAGAAGGTCACAGCCTCTGACTCACTAGAGCAGCTTCCCCAGAGTTGCATAAGCCTGCACGGACACAAACTCCAGCTTGAGCCCTTCCAGCTACCAAGCTCAGACCCTTAGCCCAGATGCGCATCAGCCTATTCTGCATGTAGAGATGCCCCATCATGACCCTTCCCACTGTTTACTGAGCACCTATAGAGTGGCTGCTGGTCGCGTGTCACCTTCGCTCTGTGACTCAGGTTGACACACCTGGTGAACCATCAAGGACTCTTCAAATTCCTACCTGGAAACAAAATACGTCACTTCTGTTCACATTTCATTGGCCAATGCAGATCAGGCCTGCTTTTGAGGCAGCAGAAAATACAATACTCAATGAAGAGAGCTTGGCTGTTGTGCACACGCCAGGGGAAAAGGTGTCAATAGGAAAAGTTACAATTTAAGCCAGGGATGAAGGGAAGCAGACAGATCCAGGGACTCAGTGGCTCTCGAACTGTCCACTCACATTTCATAGTACCCTTCCTGGAGGGAATTACAAAACCTCTTTCAGAGGTAAAATGCAGACAGGACAGGCGGAAGGCTTGCCAGGTCCAGAATATGTTTTCCTTCTCTACTGGCAATGGAATCTAGGGACGCTGTACCACTGGGCTACATCCCTGACTCTTTTTATATTTTGAGGCAGGGTCTTGTTGTGTAGCCTAGGCTGACCTTGAACTTGAAATCCTCTTGCTTCAGCCTCCCAGGTAGCCAGGGACACAGATCTGTGCCACTGCTCTCAGTCCAGTGTGGAATTGGAACTCCTCCTTACCCACAAGTCTCCTCCTTGTTAAAGTGCCAAAACCAGACCTGTTACCTTCCTTCAGGTCTTGAGGGCAAGTGTCACCAGAGTATAGGCAAGGGATTGCCAAACGGTCTTCCGAGGCTGCCCGTGCCTATCTTGCCCCTGACACACACACACACACACACACACACACACACACACACACACACACGTCCAATTAAGGTGAGTGGGTCCCTAGCTCAGATGGCTGGTCACCAGCTCCCTCAGGACAGCCTGGGGCTGCACACCGTGGTAGGCAGAGACAGATGAGGGAGACCAGCCGGGGGTTGTGTCTGCCGAGTGCCTGTTTTCCTAACGGTCCTTGAACAGCCGATGGATTTCTGTGCTCAGGGTCTGGCTCCCGGCCGACCTTTTGGAAAGGATTTGACTTCTGAGGTTTCTGTGAAATTGCATCTGGCCTGCAGAGCAGGAACGCAGCAAGGGTCCCTGGGGAATGACGGGCTGGGCAGAGAGCAAGGCCTGGCCAGCCCTCCCCAGGGCCCACTGAGTGCAAATCACGCTCTTGGCTGCAGGGGGTTCTCTCAGGTTCCCAGGGCCCCGGGGGCTCCTCTCGATGGCTCCGCAGGGCCTGGTCCCAGCCCTGTGTGCCAGGAACTTTCAGGCTCTTTCTGGATCTTGTCCTGGAGGAATCAGAGCCTTGGGCAGATTCCCAGGAGGCTGAATCTGTCCCTCCCTGGAATGGTTTGGCCGCTTGGGGAGCCTCAAGAGTGAGAGTGGAGATCTAATTCTGTCCCTTCCCTTGTCCAAGTGAAGCAGAGCAACAAGCGCCAAAGCCCCGAGGGACAGGACGGAGCGTGCCAACACCACAAAAGGGGTCTGGGTCCTGGGAAATGACCCAGTTGCCGTGCTTGAGGTTCTTCCAGGCCCCAGAGAGAACCAGACTAGAGTGGGCATTCAGCCTCGGGAGGCGCCAGACCCGAGCTCCATCCTGGCACCCTCCCAGGGGTCCAGGCTGTCTGGGCTGGCACAGGATCAGGAATGAAGTCCTGTGGCCACCACCCCTCTCGGGAGGCCTGCTGCTTTAAGAAGCTGGCTCCCTTCCTCTCCTGCCAGCCCTCAGTCCTAGCCCCAGACTGCTCCCCAACCCAGAGCCCCAATGGAGGCAGAGACAGTCTTTGCCCTTCGCGACTTCCCAGTCTGATAGGGGACAAAAATAGAAGCCAGGCTACCTGCACCCTGAGCAGGAGGGGACAGACTGCTAGAGACCCACCCTTCCTCCCTCTGGGATGTAGGGAAGGAACAGCTGGAGCTGTCACCCTGACTGATTACAAACATTCCTTGACTCAAGTCCTCACGAGCAGGGCTGCCCACCGAGGGCCAGTGTTGTTTCCTCCTGGACCCGGAGCCGCTGCTCCATCCATCCAGGTCCACACTTCCTACCCTGCCACTTCTCCCAGACCCCTGAGGCCTTGGTCCCTGACCCTCCAGCAGGCCCAGTGTCCAGATGCCCACCCGCGTGTCCAGGCTCCGACAGGCCCACACTGAGACCAGGAGCTTCCCTGAAGGACAGGAAGCCCTGGCACTTGGGTAAGAATCCAGACTCCTACAGGCTGGGTTCCAGGCTGCCACCTCCTCTGTGTGACATCATCTCTCCCCCCCATGCAGAGTGGGGGTGATATTCCTGCTCTGCTGCCTCCAGGGCAAATCTGGCTTGAGAAGGCTCTGTGCACCCTCGGGGATGATAGGATGCTGGTGGTCAAAAAATAAATAAATAAATAAAAATAAAAATCTTGGGGAGCCGGGGAGATGGCTCAGTGGAATAAGTACTTCCCTGGCAAGTGCAAGGGCCTAAGTTCAATCCCCGGTTCTGCCAATAAATAAATAAATAAATAAATAAATAAATAAATAAAGATAGGATGCTGGTGGCTCCCACAGCTCTTAGCAAGAACCTGACAGCTGCTCCGGACTTCTGCATCTCTGTTCTGACCAGGCCTGTGGTGGCAGCAGCACCCTCCCATGCCTGGGGCTTCCTTGTGATTGCAGCAGGGGTGCAGCTGTGGCCCAGAAGACCCTAACATGGGTAGGAAGTGGGCAGAAGGGCGGCTGCTGGGGCGGGCAGAGCCCAGGGCTCCCCAGCAGGAGGGAAGGAGCCTCTGGGGGCAGGGAGGCCACTGTCCTCCAGTGCAGAGCACAGTGCAAATGTGGAGGGATGTTTCCAGGACGTTCTCTGGCATCTCCAGCCATCGTTGGCTCTGGGCCATCCCTTGGCACTCACATCTCTCCGTGGCTTGGGAAACATGAAATTCCCCGGAAGGTAGCGCTGGGACAGTCAGCGTTGCCCTGCTGGGAAGCCGCTCTGCAAATGGGCAGATCCTCAGGATGGACGGGGGCTTCCGGTGCAGGACCACAGAGAGACCCCATCCCAAACCAGCTGGTGGTGGCTGTGGTGGCAAGGGCGGTGTGGCCTGGCCCAGGCAGCTGACAGAACAGGGTGCAGCTGTGTGACCCTGGGGTAGTAGAGGTCGCAGCTTCTCTGGGTTGGATACTAGGCTCTCCTTGGCACCCTGCCCCCTGCCCACGCTTCCCTGAGGGTTTGAGGACACTCCTGAAAGGAATAACAGAAAAACACTGCAAATCCACTTACCCTGCAAGCGGAAGCCAGGCCATCTGCCTAAGCGTTGAGCAGTGGGGAGGAAATCCTTCTGCGGGCTCCGGGTCACCGGGTCATTGCCCAGGCAGCCCTCTGCCACCTTTCTCTGCATCTCCCACTCCATGCTGCATAGAGCTGCATCTCCTTGCAGGATGCTGCACCGAGCTCCCGCCCTGGGGGCTTTGCACCCATTGTCCTGTCCCCTCCCCCTGGAGCTCAGCCTGTCTCCTCCTTAGATGTCACCTACCGTGGAGTCCACCTGGCCCTGCTGTTTGCTTATTTAACTTATCAGTCTAGCCATTCGTTATTATTATTATTATTATTGGTCTTATTAAGATCTGATTCACATAGCTCCTGGTTCACCCATTAAAGCACATGTTCTGGTGGCATGTAGTGCATTACTGAGTCAGGCAGCCAGCACCACCATTCTGGTTGGCCCAGAAAGAAATTCTGGAGCCTTTAGCAGTTTCTCTGCCTTTTCCCTCCACTCTCTGAGCCCTGGGCAACAAGCAGCTACTTTCTGCCTACCCATGTGCCCATCCTGGGCATTTTGTACCAATGCAGTCACACAGCTCTTAGCCATGGCTTCTTCCACCTGGCAGGAGGACAATGCGCCTCTGCAGCTGCAGGTGTCCAAACCCCACCCCCACCATCCGCTCATCTTGGTGAATATTCTCGGTGAATATTTGGAACCAGTATTACTTAGTTGCTTGCTTCGACTGGCTGTCTGGCTGCCTCTGCCAGGACCAGACTCTTCCTGAGGGCAGGGGTTGTAAACACTGGCTCTGTCCTCCAGGAGGACAGATGCTCTGACTCCAGAGGCAGCCAGCTGGCATGGAGGCTCTGCCTTTCTCTGGGGACACCTGGTTCTCCTGCCCACCTGCCCACATGCACTGAACACTTAAGGGTCTCCTAGCACCTGCTCAGCTCCCAGCATTCTCAGACAGGGCTCTTGGGCACTGCGTGTGTGGCAGTTTCCCCGGGCCTCACTTACTACTTGCTTTTCCTAGTGTGACAATCAAAAAAGTTTATGGACATCACAGGATGTACCCAAGGGAGCTAAGTTTCCCCCCACCGGAAGCCCGTGTCTACATTTCTTTGCAGAGGGAGTTGGCCTTACTGATTCAGAGCAGCCAAGGAAACTGAGCCCAGGGAGGAGTTGGGGGTCTGTCCCAGGGCAACCAGCTGCTACTCTCTGCCTGCCCATGTAGGAAGCTGGCGGCAGAACTGGGGTGTGAGCCTGCCAACCCAGGGCTGGGGCCTTGGTCACCCTCCCCCCTCAAAGAATCAGGAGACCTCACCCACACCTCAGGCTTGCATGTGCATTTCTCTCTGGACTCCTTTGGAACACTCCTCCTTGCTTTGGTCTTGATGACTTCTGCAGAATTTTCCAGCCTCCCCCACCCATCAAATCTTTATCATTCCTTTCATTTTTTCAATGCTCACAAGACAAAGGAAATAGAGCACTTTGAGGAAGACACAAGCTGTGTTTGTTCCTTGGGGCCACTGCTGTGATGTAACTGGATCCTGCTGGCCTGGGAAGGTCACATGGGCTGTGGGCATGTGACCTTCTACAGCCCTAGCATGCTGAGTATAAGACCAGGCTAACGCACCCCAGATGCCACCCTGGATTCCCCCTGGCTGGAGCTGGATGGGCAGACAGGGCTCTGGCCCAACCCACCCTTCTCGGCAGTGCCCGGCCCAACTCGCTTCCGGTCCACACTGCCTGGGAAGCTGAGTGAGAAAAGCCAGTCTGGCCAGTGCAGCTGGCAGCCAGGATGCATGTAGAGAGGGGAAGAGCTAGGTGCTTGGAGCCAGATGCTTCTGGCCGAGAGATTCCCAGTCCTGACTCTGAGATTTTGAGCTTAACCGTAACATGGCTTTCGCCTCACTGGGCCTGTTTCCTCATCTGTGACTAAGAGGACTCTGTCATCTACAGAGTTGCTTGTGAAAATCAAAGGTGTAATATACATAATAAATGAATGCAGGTGTGCTCAGTGCCATAAATACCAACTAATAAATGTATATTTATTTAAGTTTTTTAAGGGAAGGGTCTACAAGGTGTTCAGGGTCTCGCTACTAGATCAGACTTGTAGTGATTCTCCTGTTTCCAGCCTCCCGAATGCTGGGATTACAGGCATGCGCCACCACGCCCAGTCTCAATCACCTGCTCAGCATGCCCCGGGGCTAGGGCCAGCATGGCAGGTCCAGGGATTGAACCCACAGCCCCTGCACCTGCTTGCTGGCGCTTTGTATATTTATTTTATAATAAAAGTAATAAATCATCCTTTGTTTGGTAAGTTACATGTATTTAGTACTCAAAACCTTCCAACCCTTCACAGAAAGCAGAGGCAGAGAGAGAGGGATGAAGGAATCTTCTGGGGCCTTTGTCCACAGCTGTTACTGGTGGAGCTGGGATTTGAACCTCAGAGTCTGGCTGCAAAGCCCTGGGCTGCCTGACTGTGTGGCATTTGAAGCCTGCTATGTGGAGAATGGATCCAGTTCTTGCCACAGTGCATCTGTATTTTGTCATGCTCTGGCGAGGCCACTTACCGGTGGCTCCCTGTCCTGCTGTCACCAGGTCCTGCCCCCCTCTGGGCCCAACCTCACACTCTCTAGCCAAAGGTGGGCAAGGTAGTAGATGTCGAGTGGGCCCTGGAGGCCTCTCTGTGATTAAATCTCCGTCTCCTTCAAGAGCCAGGAGCTTGCCTTCAGCCCTGTCCTCACACCCCTGGGGCTGGGCACACAGCCAGGCCCTTCGGGGAGACTGCTCTCCCTGCCCAATTCCCAGAACCCCAAAAATGTGCCAGCATTCAACTGGGTGTGTCAAAGAAGCTGCCTTTTCAGAATGCCACCCGGCATGGAAGCTTGCCAGCCCGACGCCAGCTGCCTGCACCCCCAGCCTGGATGCCAAGGGCACAAAAGCTTGGGGGGCTGCTCTGTCCCAGGCCCCAGCAGCGGACACTGACTCCCTCTGTAGCAGGATACGGGAGCTCCAACCAGACCGGGAAGATGCCAGAGACGCAGCCAGACCACAGCCTCCGTGTCTGGCCACAGGGCGGCTGGCGAGGCCCGGCTGCCATCGCTGCTGGAGCCTGAGGATCTCGCAGCGGGCTCTTGATTCTCTTTGCTGCTCCCACCCTACGAAGCTGAATGCACTTCTCTGTTCCGCTTGTCAAAGATTGGAAGCACCACAGCCACAGCCACACTCAGCAGCCGGGGCAGGGGCAGCAGAGACCGGGCCAGCCTGTCTGGCCGGTTCCCTTGGACGTTCCTCAAGAAACACTCCTAGTCAGACACAAGCTGGACCCGGTTCCTGAGAGATCACGGGTCCTACTCCCAGCCACGCTTGCTTGGTCCAAAGGGGGGAGCAAAGCCCAGAGGTATCTGTTTTGCAGGATAAGTGGATCCAGGGTGCAAGCCGGGTTTCCACCACCTAGCTAGGAGTTTATCTTTCTCTGCGCTTCCTTTCTCTAGGCTCAGCGCTGTCTTCCCTCTGACACCGTGCTCTTTGAGTGGCAAGTGGGATGCTAGGTTCCAAGAGGTGATAGGAGCTGAAAGACTGTGGTCACCCAGCGCTAGTTCTGGTTGGTGATGGCTGGCTTGGGTTAGTTACATGTCTAAAAGCAACAGAGTGAGTGACACAACTGAGGGAAGAACTGTTCTGGACCAAAGAGAAATGTGCTACCTCCAATCTTTCATTTGAGTCTGGAGCTGTTCACAGGGCCATTCAGGAGATGCTCTTTTGAATCCATCATTTGCATATGGGCACAACCAATCAAAATACACTATTTCTGATCCTTCATTTACATATAACAGAAAACCTAATGATTTTTTTTTTTTTTTTTTTTTTGGTGGACATGGGGATTGAACTCAGGCCTTTGTGCTTGCCAAGGAAGCACTTATTCCACTGAGCCATCTGCCCAGCCCCTGAATTGTCTTTTAATAACAATTTACACGTGCTGTGAAGCCAAGTGGTGTTTGATAGGATGACTTTCCCCATCCCTTATTTGCATGAAAGAGAGAGAGCCCAGGCACTTCTGAATAAAAAGACCTTTTCCCCTCGTCCTGGGGGCATTGTGAACCTCTTTACCAGCTGGATTTCACTCCACAGAGTGAATTTCTTTCTTGCTTTCAACACTCACTGCATTTTCTATGTATCTTGCCCAGTTCTTAGCTCAGGACACTGAGAGCCTAGAAAAAAGCCCCACGGGATGCCCCTCCAGTTAGTTGCCTACATATAAACCCACCACAGTGGCCAAAGGGATCAGACCTGTCATGGGCAAGCCCTGGGGTTTTCCCTGCAGCAGAGAGGAACCATCCCAAGTGAGCTACAGACTAAGGGCCGGGGAGGGTGAAAGACTCAGACCAAAGGGGTGCCTAAAAGTCAGGCGGGCACCCTTGCCGCAGAGGAGTGAGGAAATGCTGAGTGGCACACACAGCTGTCACCAGAATGATGCTTGGCCAGCTCCCTGCCTTGCCACTGGACATTCTGAGTGACAGTTGGCCAGTGCCCTGACAGGCAGTGCTGAGCTCCCAGAACTTGTCCTCTGCTGACGAACGGTTGGCCAAGGTGGTGACAGGCAGTTGGCAGCCCCGCTCCTGACCGCTCACCCCTCCCGACTGGCAGTGCCCAGGCATCCTGGTGGGCAGTTGGCGGTGTGGTGCCTGGCAGTGACCTGTCCTCCCTGGCGGTCCATCATGGGTTGCCGCGTGGAGGGGAGGGAACACGGCCCAGGCCTCCACCATCTGGCACTACTTTGCCTCTCCCAGCAGGAAAGTAGCCTGCCCACCTCGCCCTAGCTGTGGAGAGAAAGTGGTGGCCCAGGACACCAAGCAGATTCTAAAAGCCTTTTGTTCTTGTGCAGTGTCAGGAGCTCCTGCCCGGCAGAGCCTGAGGCCATCAGGGGCATAGGACTAGGGACCCTGGGATGGAGGAATTTGGGAACTGTTAACATGGGTGCCTGGTTTTCTGGGCTCATTTGTGGTCCCTGATACAGATAAGCAGGACCTTGTCCCCTGGGGGATTTGTCCTCTCCTGGCCTTCAGGCCTGGAAGTACAAGGGCACAGCCTCCTGAAACGAGAGCCAGAATGGGTAAGGGTCAGGCGGGGCTCCTGGGGAGAGACAGAAGAGGGTAAACACCTGGGCTGGGGGCTGGGCCACCAGGGGCTCTAGAGGATAGTGGACCCTGGGAGCGAGGCAGGAGGTGTCAGCTATGCTGAGCCACGATCAGAAGCACAACCTAGAATGGTTGTTCCAGACCCAGGGTCTCCAAGACTGAATGTTCAGGAAAACATTTAGGAGCCAGGGGGGAAGCAGGAGGCCAGGGCAGCAAGGTGGCTAGAGCTCAGGGCCAGGCCCCAAGGCGGACACGTGCAGGGCCCTGAGTGGAGGCCTGTGCCCGCCCCAGGGAGAGCAAGATGGCTCCTGCACAAAGAAGAGGGTCCCCCCACTCGGCAGCTGAGGATAGGGTCAGAGCAGGGGGAGCGACAGGTCATCTCTTCACTGCAGGGACTGTGCGGGATCACGCAAGGAGCAGTCCAGGAGGAGGAGCTGCAGGCCTGGCCCCTGCCCTCCAGCCCCTGGCTGCACCTCCAGCCGCCCTCTCAATTCTTCCCTTCCACCTGCTAGGGCTCCACCATGCCCACACCCTCTAGAAGGCCTTTTCTCCCCCAGACTTTGGGACGATCTCTGAGGTCCTTCATATATCCCACTGCACGGCCGCAGCCCTTCCCAGAACATGAGGCCACCTCACTCCTTGCTTGGACCCTTCAGTGGCTCCCCTCAGTCCTCAGGACGAAGCCTCCAGGGCCTGGAAAGCTCTCTCTGTACTGACCCAGCCAACACAAGCTCCACAAATTTTGCCCAATGATTCTTCTGTTTTTTTGGTGGCAGGCTCAGCTCACCCTGGGGGGGGGGGGGTCTGGCACAGCACGTGGTGCTGGGGATTGAACCACGGTCCCTGTGTACCTGCCTAAGCTTGCCCAAGCAATCTCGCTCAGCTTCCCAGGGTTCTGGGATTACAGGAGTGTACACCAATCTTCAGGGGCTGGAAGCATTCGGTGCTGGGATCCTGCTAACTACACAGGCAACGTGGACTGAGCTGTGTCCCTGGGCTGTCTGTCCTGCCTCGCTGTGAAAGTAGGTGAGATAAGAGACCATCCCAGTGAGGCTTATTGTGCAGCTGTGTGGGAGAAAGATGTGGATGTCTTTGACCCAAGACCGCTGGGGGCCGTGTTGCTCGCAGCAAAGAACAGAACACACCAGGTCCCTGACAATGTCAAAACAAGCCAGCCCCCGGCTACGCAGGAGCCTGAGGGTCCTCCCATTTGCACACCTCTTTAAATTTGGAGGAGTAGAGGAAGGTCCTGTGGCATATGCAGAGGCGCGGGATGATTCATCCTGTATGTATCTCTGTGTTTCCCTGGTTGCTGGGGACACCGGTGACTTTGATGGCTACCAAAATGGCCTTGATGGAAGCATAAAAAGTGAGACTAGGAAAAAAAAAGTGAGTTTGGCTGCACAGAGCACTGGCTTCGGGGTCAAAGCCCTCTGGGTTGTCCTGTCACTGACAATTTGGACACAGGAATGGAGAGTCAGCCCACAAGCAGTCTCCTCCACCACGACACGGGGCTCACTGGAAGTCACATGTGCCGGGCACCCTGAGCAGCCAGGGACCACGGGTCACCAAATAGGACCATCCTCTTCCCTCATCCTGCCACATCACCAGAAAAAAGGCTAACTGTGTGGAGGAGGGTCTACAGGACCCACCTGGATGGTCAAGGACGGTGGATGACCCGGAGGCCATCCTGGGGCCAGGGAAGGAGGCCAGCCTTCCCCCCTGGATAGATGGGCCATGTGTCCAGGTCCTGCCTGAGGCCAGGATGACAGATTGCTCCTGAAGGAAAGGTCACTGTCTCCAGCACGGCTGTGTATTTGGCAAAGGCCACCACAGGCGGGGCTCCTTCTGAGGCCCTTGAGGCCTGGACCTCGCCGGCAACCGGACTTTATTTTGGTTACTGAGAAGGGAAGAAGGCTCAGGTCATAAATAACTGTCTGACTGGCCAGCCGGCCTCTCCCCCAGGCGCCCGTGGGTCGTGGGCCTGTTCAAGGCCAGCATGTCCCCTGCCCTGCGGCGAGAGCAGCGGGAGGGCCAGTGGTGGCTCGGAAGCCGGTGGGGAGGCGGGGGAGCACGGAGAAGGGTCTCGGGCCTGAGTTCAGAGCAAGGTTAGCCAAATAGTGGATAAATTAAGCGAGGGAAACAGACAGCTCCCCTCATCATGAACTTTTCACCCAGCTAACCTGCTCCTCACCCACTCTCGGGTGGCGGTGTCAGCTCCCACCCCACAGCTGTAACCTCCCAGGGGATTGTCACCTGCCTCTTCCCCCAAGACCTGCCACTGCAGCCCAGGTGGGAATCTAAGGATGTGGGCCCAGGCCTTGAGTCACCACACTCAGAAACACAGGGCTTGGACCAGCACAAAGGTCACGCCCAGCAACATTCAGGTTCCCTCTTCTCTCCCCATCTGGCGTCTCATGGGAAGGCCCCATAGCCCTGCCAAATGCTGATCTCCATGGGGTTCCCTAGTGAGACCCCCAGCCTGTGCCACCGTGGGGCATCTTTAGGGAGCAGGCAGAGAGGGCCTCCCCATGGAGGCTGCCAGCCTTGTCTCTACTTCCTGCCAGGCTCCACAGAGGGTAATGGCTTCTCAGGCCCTCGAGCCACTGAGCACGCACTGGAGGAGAGCATAAGGGTCAGGAAATCCTCAAGAAGGAAGGGGGATATCTGTAGCAGGGTTGGAGGTCTCTGGGCCCGGCCACCAGCCATGCACTCTGTAACCGTCTGGTTATGACTATGCAGCTGACTGGTAACTCTGAGAAGATCCAAGAAGATCCATGGCCCAGTCGTGACGGAGCCAGGCTGGGTCAGCCTGGGGCTGCAGCTAAGGGGCACAAACAAAGACAGGGTACGGGGAGCACCAGAAGTAGGTGGCCTGGGGCTCACTCACTCCACAGGCAGGCAGGGACCGAGTGCTGTAGTGCCTGAGGACTGTACCTGACCTAGGGACACAGAGAAGCCAGCCCAGGCACCTGGGCTGACAGAGGTGGCCGAGATGTAACGGCATCATCAGAGCAGGGCTCTGGGGAGGTGACCTCTGATCTGATGTCCAACGAGAAGGGGAGCCACCAAAGGAAGAGGGTGGAGGTGGGCAAACTGGAGGCTCAGCGCTGAGGTGAGGGACAGGAGCTCAGAACCAGCCTCGGCCACATTATCTTCCAGCTGTCTGCCCTCCAGGGAGGACTGCGATTCTGCCACTTGACTTCCCCATGAGGACTTAAGCGTTCCGAATCTGTGTTTGGTTTTTCTGTGGAACAGGTGCTCAATTCTGACTTCCCAGGACAGCAGAGTGGTAGGGGAGCGGGAGCACTAGCTGCTTCCTGCTGTCGCAGACCTCAGCGCGAGTGCCAGCCTGGGAAGAGATGAAGCTGCAGGCTGTGGGCCCCAGTGCAGGCAGCAACTCTCCTCTGCTTCAGGCATGCGTGCAGCAGGCATGCGTGCGGAGCTGGTGTACCAAAGGTGTCAGGAGAAAGAGAGGAGGACCATCCTTCCGCCCTCTCCCCACAGGGTCCCTATTCCTGTGCTGTGAACTCTTAAGAAACCACCCTCCTCTTCTCCTCCCCCCTTCTTCCTCCTCTTTCTCTTCCCCCTCCCCTCTTCCTTCCCCCCTTCTTTCTCCCCTTTGCCCTCTCCACTTCCCCTCTCCCTCCTCCTCCCTTCCCCCTTCTTCCTCTTCCTCCAGGGAACCTGGAGCCATCTTTCCTTTTAAACAAATGGATCTCATTTTGGGTCAAATAATGTCCAGGAGGAGGAAATGGGCTCAGTGCAGGCAGACAGCTTGTCCTACTGCCACAGACATCGGAGCATAGTGACCCCCTGAGTGGGAACCCCCCCCCCCATAGATCTGTGGCCCTCATGGGAGAGATATGGGCTATAGCCAGGGAGCTTGGTTCAGGCCCAGGAAGAGAAGGAAGGGAATGTGATGCCCCTACAAAGAGACTCTTGGTCCTGAGTGTCCTAAAGGTTCCATAAATTCTCATAGCTTTGTTTTCTGATTAGAAAATTTTTATCTACTGCTACTTTTTAAAATTAATGTGGAGGTTGAGTGTGGTGGCACACACCTGTCACACAAGCACTTGGGAGGACAAGAGGGTCACTGTGAGCTCACAATCAGCCTGGGCTACAGAGTTGAAGGCCAGCCTGAACTACATAATGAGACCCTGTACCAAAAAAAAAAAAAAAAAAAAAACCAAGCAAACAGCAACAACACAACAAAATAAAATTAACACTGAACTGTACTCCTTCCGGAGGGTCTCCCCGACCAGTGCCCTGCAGCCGCGTCTGTTGGGGAGGGTGCACCCATCAGATGTTCAAAGTAGCCCCCACATTGGACTGGCTACTTCAGAGAGAGCTGATTGCTCCGAAATCGGGTCGCTGCGGTCCTGTGTGTCCCCTCCCCCAAGGGACAGGTTCTCCGGAACTGAGCCGGCCAGCAGTGGGATTTCCCCTGGGGACCATGACCTTCCTGCTTCCTGTTTTTCCCACAGCTCCTGGGCCAGGGGCTTCCCGCGGCAGATGGCCCACCCATGCGCCCATTGTTGTCAAACGTGTATCCAGTATTATGGAAAAAATGGCCTGTGACAAGGACGAGCGGAAAGAAAGGATGATAATAATCATACGTGGGCCCTCACTAGCTCCGAGGCAAGCAGGAATTCCCTCCTTGCCTGCGACTTGCGACCCCCGCGACTCCGCTTGGACGGCAAGGTGGCGGTGTTTTATTTATTTTTAACAGTTTACAATTTCTATTTAATGCTAAGAGCTGTTTTCACTATCTTCACAACAGTTCAAAATGCTTTTTTAAAATCATGTATTTTTGTTTTAGGGTCTCCAGGTCTCACTACATAGATCGGACTCGTAGTGAGTCTCCTGTTTTCATCCTCCCAAGCGCTGGGATTACAGATGTGTGCCACCACGCCCAGTCTTAATCGCCGTCTCAGCGCGGGCACCCAGGAACGGGTCCGGATCGAAACCCGGCTGATGCGCTCTGCATTAGCAGGCGCTTTATAGTCCCCTGAGCTATAGGGCTGTCCCCCAATTTTTTTTTAAAGATCATTTTGATGCCTTCAGACTGCTGCTTCGTGTGGTTTTATTGTATTTTGGAAAAGCCCTCTTTTAGTTTAGTTTAGCTTTTGTTTTTGTTTTTTATTTCCAGGTTTGTTTTCCATTGATAATAATGTCCCTGCGGGTTATTTATTTATTTGATACTGGGGATTGAAAATGCAGGGTTTTTGAACTGGGCTATACCTCCAGCCCTTTTCAAAAATTTTTGTTTTGAGACAGGGTCTTGATGAATGGCTAAACTACTGCAGCTGAGCTTGAACTTGTGCTCTTCCTGCCCCAAACTCCTAGAGTACGGGAATTTGCAGGCGTGGGCCACCACATCCAACTCTCGTGTGTATTTTAATGATTTTGGGTATTCCCATCTTTTACACTTTTACTTTGATGTGAATACTAATGTGCTACCGGAATATGAGTTATTTTTATGAAATGACGCTCTCCTTTCTTTCCCTTCCCTTTTCCTTGCCAAGAGTGCACGTACACGTGCGCATGCACTTGTGCACGTGTGCGTGCACGCGTGCAGCTTACTGGACGCAGACCCCGGGGCTCCGCCTATGGGGGACTAGCCGTCTCTAACTGAGGTACGTCTCCAGCCTCTGCTCTACTACTTTTTAAGAGGAAGGTACTGTGCCCTTGGCGCAGGGTGAATGTGTAAATCTCTTCAAAACATCTCTTTGCCTGCTTAGTAAATCCACGGCCGTCCCTCAGTGCTGTCCAGCTCTGCACTGGGACTGTTAGCGAGGATAAACACATCCCAGAAGAGTGGCTCGGGGCACACGTACTCGGCGAGGTGACTAACCCCAGGGCTGGACTGCAGATATAAACTGCACATAAATCCATCTCCCCCGCGGGTCAGAGTGCATGGGCTTTTCTTCCCAGTTCAGCTAGCCCGTTTAATTTTTGTTTGCATATTTGCACATGCAGTGCTTTGTGAAAAATCAAACATGGTGTTTAGCCATAGAGCTTACAATAAATGCTCAGATTTTTGGTATCTGTGAGAACTACCCAAGATGAATATCAGGAGCATCTGGAATAAACAATAATAATGACCGCATTGCAGTGCCAGGCAGCTCACAAATAACCGAATTGTAGCCCAGACCCAATTATCAGAATTCCAGGCGCACAGTTTTCCTGTCTCTTAAGACCTGAGTGCTTGGGTTGTATGTGCCAAACCTGCTTGGCTGGAGAGATTTAACTGACACAGGAATGTAGGCACTTTCTTGGGGCAAACAAAAGCATAGATAATAAAGAAAACACAGGAATATGGGACAGACACAAGACTTCGTGTTTTTTGTCTGGGTTGCCTTGTATTTCCATAAGTAAAGGAGATGTCAAGCTCTTAATGCAGTGCCTAATGCCAACAAGCATTCTGAAAACAGCTGCCGAACTAATCTTTTTATGTCCCTTACTCACAAATATTAGGGTCCTGCCTCTCTCTCTCTCTCTCTCTCCTATAGAGTATTGCTACTCAGCTTAGATTCATAGCGATCCTCCTGCCTCAGCTTTCCTAGTGCTGGGATTACAGGTGAGCACCACCATGCCTGGTTTTAGGGCTGGCACAGCATGCGGTACCAGGGATCCAACCCAGGTCCTTGGACTTGCTAGGCAGGTGCTCAGGCACTTAGGCTGCTGAGCTATCTATCTCCCCAGCCCTTCTTGTTTCTTCCGATGAGATCTTTATATACTGTAGTGATTTTTTTTTTTGCTTGCTTCCTATTTCCTAACATTTTACTTTGTTCACAAAAATTATCATCTTGAAAAGTTTGTTCCTTTTTGGTATCCGTTCCTCCCGCTGCTATGTCTTGTGTTGCATGATAGTCACACACGTGACCTGTCAGAGTAACACAGCTGAGTTTGTACTGGGGTGGGTCAGCTGTCCTTGGTTTTGTGGCTCCTGAGAACTCGATTCACTGAAGCATGGAATCCTCTCATTCACAGCACTTTTTTTTTTTTTCAATAGTAGGATTTGAACTCGGGACACTCAACACTACGCTACATCTCCAGCACTTTTTTTTTTTTTTTTTAGACAAAATGTCACTAAGTCACTAAGTTGCCCAGGATGGGCCTGAACTTATGATGCTCCTGCCTCAGCCCCCTAGAATGCTGGGCTTCTAATTGTCTGCCACTACCTGGCTCAGAGGGACTCCTGTCTCCAGTTTGATTTGGATCAGTTTTCTTGATCCAGTGGTAATGGTTATCACTGTTTTTGCTTTATGTTGTTTTGTACAAATGTGTTTGTCAGGTACCCAATGAGAGCCCTGTGAGTGTAAGACTCGGTCCGGGGATGCAGAGGGAATTAGGATGAGTCTGCCCGAGCGTGTCATGAGTACAGGGAGGTACGCATCAGCCAGAGGTGTCCAGGCTGCAGTGACCTCTCGTGTGTATGCTGTGTGCCTTGTGCCACTCTGCTGAGGCCTGGGACCCCGTGAGTCCCCAGGGCTCACCACCAGTCGCAGGTGTGTGGGGCATGGCACTAACATGTGTGACCTATACAGGCATGTGCCTTACTGTGACCAGGGGTCCTGGGGGGGAGTCAGCCAGGGACAGTGACCGTGAGGAAGTGACATTCAAGGAAGACACTGAAGGCTGATTTGAAGCTGACTATGCAAAGAAAGAATTTTTAAAATTGAACCCATGGCCTTCCTTACTGAGCCATATCCTGAGTCCTTTCTTTTTCTTCTTCTTCTTCTTTTTTTTTTTTGTCTTTTTGAGACAGGGTCTCACTATGCAGCTCAGGCTGGCCTTAAGCTCACTTTGTAGCTCAAGCTGGTCTTGAACTCACAACAATCCTCCTGCCTCAGCCTCCCGAGTGCTGGGATTACAGGCATGCGCTACCACGCCCGGCCCTCTTTTTATTTTTTGAGACAGGGTCCTGATACAATGCCCAGGCTCACCACAAATTACTCAATCTCCAGTACCATACTCTGGGCCAAAACTGGGTGTCCCCTAGTCTAGCAGATCAGAGTTTGGAGCTGAACCCATACTTGGCGGCCTAGCTTGCCAGCGCCCCACTCACCCAGGTCCCCTTTCGTCTGGGATGCTGCTCCTTTCTCTGACCCCAGCTGGGCCTGGCCTCCTGCCCTTCAGGAGTTCACAGGGAGGTGAAGTTTCCCTTCCATGCAGTCCCAGGAGGCCTGGCCACCACAGCAGTCCTGGGGAGACTCAGGGACTCAGGGAGCCGTTGGTCCTGCTCTGTGCGCCCTCTGCCCAGCTCTGAGGACCAAGCAGTGGGCTTCTGCGACCACTCAGCCCCTGGCACAGGACGCTAGACCTGGAGACTTCTCGGAGCTGGAGCCAGCTGCTTTTCCCTGGTGTTCCTTGCTTCCTGCCTGAGTTCAAGTTCACTCTGCAGTACCACGAGCCTTGGGCCTCGCTGGCTTTTTGCTTCTGGGACTGCTGGGGAGATTCCAGCTCATGACTCAGCACGGCTTTGGGGACTTGGACCAAGACGCATGCTGGGTTCCCCATTGTGTTTCTACTGTTGGTGAGGTCTGGGTAGATTCACCTCTCTGAGCCTCAGTTGCGCCATGTGTCAAGTGGGGTCTGCCCAAAGCCCCAGCGCATGGCACCCATGCTCTGGTGTTTGGTGACAGCTCCAGGTGGTGAGGAGCAGGCTTTGCCACCAGCGATTCCTCAGAGAGTCAGTCAACAAAGTCATGGGCGCTGAAGGATGGTTAGTGCCAACAGGTAAACTGAGGCCTGGCCTAGCTTGTGCCTATCTGCATTCTGGTAGAGAAGCATTTACCAAAGGGTCTCACTCCTGCCGAACCACCAGGTGATAGAGAGACAAATCTCTCTCTCTGTCTCTCTCTCTCTCTGTCTCTCTCTCTCTCTCTGTAAGCTACATCTCCCGACTGTATTTTATTTTTGAGTTAGGGTCCCAATAAATTCCCCCAGCAGGACTGACTTGTGATCCTTCTGTCTCAGCTTCCCAAAATGCTGGCATTACAGGTATGTGCCATTACGTCCTGCGTCAAACGGGCCTCCTACAGAGGGAAATGCTGTAAAAAGGGTCGGAAAGGTTGGCAAACTCATACAAGGGTGCACAGCAAGAGGAGGCTGTTGGCAAACACAGGGTCCTGGCCCAGGGAGACCAAGGAGTTTTCTTGCCTGCTCTGCCATCAAGTGCTCTGCTCCTGACTCTGCTGCAGGCTCCCCAGGCCCCAGAGCTGGTCTGACCACCTTGGCTGGTCCCCAGGCTGTCTCTGGACCCTTGGCCAAGTGCTGGGGGAGGCCAAGAAGGGGGCAGCCCGGGATCCCTGGGGAGCAGAGCAGTCGGGCCAGCGGCTGCGCCCCACTGCCTTGTTGCACGCTGACAGGTCCGTGCAGCCACCACACACTTCAGCTGCCAGCTCGTGGCGGACACTCAATCCATCACCCCGGGTGGGGGCTCCGGGCCCCCGGCTCCTGGCTGCTCAGCCTGCGGTGTTGTTTTAGTCTGACTCGGGCTGCGAGATAAACGGGGCATGAACTGGCCCCCTGGCAGGGGTCACCCCTTCTGCCCTCATTAAAGTGCCAATCAAGAAGAGGAATGGAGCCTGGCCAGGGGGGCAGGGTCCGGGCTCCTGCAAAGCCAGCGGTGCGTCTCCTGTGCGCATCTGGCTGCAACACTGGGACTTCCCTTTGGGAGGGGCTGGGCCTCCACAGCAACAGATGCCCCTCCTGGGCCTCTGCACCTGGGCTGCAGCGCTGGC
Source organism: Ctenomys sociabilis (assembly GCA_004027165.1). Lineage (NCBI taxonomy): Eukaryota > Metazoa > Chordata > Mammalia > Rodentia > Ctenomyidae > Ctenomys > Ctenomys sociabilis. Next base: position 4,243 of record PVKA01012101.1, on the reverse strand, counting down.
CGGCTGGCTGGGTTGGCTGGGTATCCGGTGCCTGTAGCAGTCACCCCAGAAGTTCACAATTTAAAACAAATGCTTTGGGCTAGGGAGATAGCTCTGCGGTCTAAGCTCCTGCCTGGCAAGTACAAGGATCCAGGCTCAATCCCTGGTGTACTGCAAGCCATGCGGGCCCTGGAATCCCAGGCACACCGTATGGGCCCCCAAACCTCACGTGGTAGCACACACCTGTAATCCCAGCACTGGGGAGGCTGAGACAGGAGGATCACTATGAGTCCAAGCTTGTAGAGACAGGAGGATCACTACAAGACCCTGCACCAAATATATAAATGAATAAAATATTTTTTTAAAGAAAGAATGATTTTTAAAAAATGATTTTCTCTTTGGGATCTGCAGTGCCTGAGCTCAGCTACAGTCATTGGCTGGGGCTCAGCGGGGCTGAAGAGCAGCCCCAGGATTCAGGCCTCTGCCTGGGGATCTCTTGGGATCCCAGAACAGGTGGGTCCACTGGGTTTGCTGGGGTGACTGGGTCCTTCTGCCTTTTTCCATAAGGCCTAATGGCCTCTCCCTGTCCACATGGCCTCACCACAAGGAAGAGGGTGACACCCCAGTGACTTGGGTGGGAGGTGCCCAGCTAGCTTCTAAAAGCGAGTCAGGAGCCAGCTTAGACTCCGGGTGAGTTCCAGTCCCTTTGGGCCACTGGGACACTTCCTGCCACAGAGCCGTGTAACCCGATCTCCCTGCTCCTGGGTTCCCTGCGGGTTGTGCACAAGGGGCCCCTGGGGTGGGGTAGGGGTGTGGAGGCTGCGCCCTGCACAGTTCATCCCGCCCTGCACGTCCTCCATGGCCTGTCTGTTCTTGAACTGCACTCCAAGGCCCTCACAGCAAGGCTTTAGAGAAGAAAAGACGACGATCGTGCATTGACTTCAAATATTAAGGAAGAGTAATAATCATGGCTTGGGGACTCAGCCTACGGCCAAGCGCCCGGGTTGCATTTCATTCAAGCGTGCCATGGCCATGGTACGACTGTCGCCGTGTCACAGGTGTATCAGGTGAATGGCCTGAGCTGGCCTGAACTCTCTCTTTCTCTCCCTCCCTCTCCATCTCCCTCCCTCCTTCTTTCCTCCCCCCCCTCTCCTAAGCAGCAGGTGATTTTCTTCCAAACTCCAAGCTGCCTCAACTGCTCTTTTCAGTAGCAGTGACTGTCACCTGTACTGGGCCAGGATGGCAATGGGATGCTTCACCACCTCTCGCTGGTGTCCTCGGCCCCTTGGAAACCATCCCTTTGGCTCTACTGCCTGGGCCCACGCTCTGTCCTGACAGATGCAGGGGCATAGGCGAAGGAGGAGGCAGCCCTGTACCAGGGCAGCTTGAGTCAAGGAGATTTCCCAACAGGGCGGGGGGGAGGGGATGTGAAGTTCAATAAAAAGAATTTCAAGGATGATTTCGTGAGAGAACAGGGAAGGCTGAGGGAGGGTCAGCATGGGAAGGGAAAAGCTGGTGCATTGGGCATGGGGCAAGGGAAGTTCAGAATGATGCTTCATTTCAAATGGAGAGGCTGAAAAGGCGGCTGAAGGTACGAGCTAGGATTTCAGGGCAGACAGCCAGGCTGGAGATAATGAGGGTTTTTTTGTTTGCTTGGTTTTTCTTTTCTTTTTTTTTTTTTTTGGTATAAAGTCTACAGGGTATTCAGGATCTCACTACATAGATTGACCTCACAGTGATCCTCCTGTTTTTAGCCTCTGGGATTACAGGCAAGCGCCACCACACCCAGCCTCAATCACCCTCTCAGTGTGCCCCAGGGGTGGGTCTAGCATGGCATGCTGGGGATCAAACCCAGCCCCTGTGCTCTGCCTAAGCAGGTGCTTTAGTCCGCTGAGCTATTTGGCTGGCTCGAGATAATGTTTTGAGAACCATGGAGAAATATCTTCTTTAAGGCCCTGGGTTGTGGCTAATCAGGGAGGGATGTGCTAGGGAAACCAGGCTCTCCAACAGCTGTAGGCAGGTGAGGTGGAGACCAAGGAGGGGTTGGAGTGAACCAAGGGGGAGGGAATTGGGCGAGATGAGGCCTTCACATGAGAACCAGAGTTGGCAACACAAAGGTCGCTGACAACCTTGGAAAAGGTGGAATTACAGAATGAAAGCTTCACTGGAAAAGGAACAGAGGAGAAGTTTCTTATTCTATTCATAGTAAGTAGCTGACACTGGACATACCTGTCATAAAATAATGATCAAAATGGCTTTCCTTACGACAGGACCCTGGGTCCTCCAGGGTGTATCTTGCTTTTTCTTCTTTAATTCAGCCCAAGGTGTTCGGCAGAACCAGCTTTCCCCTCACTCTTCACTTCTGCAAATAAACTTGGGTACCGTTTTTTAAAGAAGTGGGCAAAATTTGTGAAGTAACTACCTAAGGTTATGGTGTTTAAGAGAAGAGAAACAGGGCCAGGGAGATAGCCCAGTAAAATAAGTGCTTGCCTGGCAAGCGCGAGGTCTTGAGTTCAATCCCCAGTACCACAAGGTGGTGGGGAGTGGAGGAGAGGAGAGAGAAGAAAGGAGAGAGGAGGGGAGGAGAAGGGAAGAGAAGGGAGGGGAGGGGAGGAGAGGGGAAGAACACCCTAGGCTGCCCTCTACACCCACTTTCTGCCTGGGAACGGTGTCTGAACTGTGGCACAGGAAGAGATGCCCACGCAGAAAGCCACAGTCTCCCTGATTGGGAAAAGGCTTCAGTGTGTGGCTGCCAAGTTAACTAGAACCTGTGGCACAGGTAAAAAACAAAACAGGAAATTGCAGAAATAACTAGAAAGGACTCAGAAGTAAGACCCTAGGAGTAAGGACTTCCTTCTAGACAGTAGGCAAAGCCGAAATGAAACCACCCTAACAAAGCCTAACACTGATGCTTAAAATGAAGGAGACCTACCCCCCAGAAAATTAAGAGGTTCAACCCTTTTAGGGGAGTATATCATAATCCAGAGCTGTCTCCACAATATTCAGGATAGCCAGTGGATAATGGCACCGTTATGAGACATGGAGAAAAATGCGCCCCATAGACAAGAGAGCAAAGACAGTCAAAGGCAGCAGATTTCATATAATCCAGATGTCAGGATTAAAAAACTCTTTAAAATATATTGTAATAACATAAGCCAGAAGCCTGCTGTCCTGAGCCAGCAAAGAACAAAGAACAGAGCCTCAGGAAACACATTGTCCCTTGCAATTCTGTTTGTTGTCCCTTGCAATTCTGGCAAGCTGGTACATAAGGCCACAGATAACAACACATTCCTGGAGGCAGCCTGTCTGTTCTTTGATCCTTCACCTGGGACTTCACCAGCTAGTGCTGTGTGAACCTAGAGTTTGGTGAATGCCAGAAGGCAATATAGATAGCAGTCATCAATTAGTTATGCACATTCCCTAGCCTGCTTCTAGCCCTCAATAAACGGGAGAAGTTTCCGAGGCTCCAGACCCACTCAGAGGAAGGCAGAGCTCAAATGAGTCCTCTGAAGCTATTTTAATCCAGTTTTCTCATCCTCTGACTGCAACACAACACTACATAATTATGCTGAAGGATTCAGTGTGAAAGGGTGTACTAGAAGGAGAAATTTATCACAGAACTGAGAACATTCTAGAACTGAAATGTATGCTTCCTGAAATGAGTTCTTGAAAGGGATTAATGTCACATGAGACTCAGTGAAGGAAGGCTCTGTGAGTGCAAACACGGGGCATCAGAAATTACCCAAACTGAAGTGCACAGCGGAAAGAGCCAATCAACTATGACACAACAAAGCACTCGGGATCCATAGGGTAGTATTAAATGGACCAATATACTTTTAGTTTGGTTTCCAGAATGCAAGAAGAAAGACCAGGACAAGAATATATGAGAAGAGATGATGGCCATTTTTCAAAATGAATGAAAGATGTTAATCCACAGATTCGAGAAGTATACCAAACAAGACAAGCGCAAAAAATGCCATCCTTTGGCCATTATGGCAAGCTGCTAAGAAGCAGAGAAAGCAGACATTCTTAAGGAGAAACCAGAAGGAGAAAGGATACACCATACTGAAAAGAACAAAAATAAAAATTCTGGAGACTTCTCATCAGATGTGTTGGAAACCAAAAAATAAGAGGTGATATTTTTAAGTAAGGAGAGAAACACTGCCAACCTAGAATTCTTTTTTTTTTTTTTTTTTTTTTTTTTTTTTTTTTTTTTTTTTTTTTTTTTTTTTTTTTTTTTTTTTTTTTTTTTTTTTTTTTTTTT